>LXGT01000115.1:0-81669 GCA_001640655.1 Endoconidiophora laricicola | reverse complement strand
TTTTTTTTTTTTTTTTTTTTACATATTTATGTAACTATTTATTCCAAAACAAGAACTCTGGGCGTAAGAGAAGCAAATGGCAATCGTAATCGTAGTTCCATAGCAATCGATGGGGCACTGTTATTACCTTACGCTTGGGTTCAACAAGATCTGTCCATTTAAGAACTGCTTAGATAGAAATCCTACTTTGATACATTCTAACACAGCAGGAAACATGATAAAGCATGGCCTCGCCGTTGTCTATATTCTCTTTGTTCCTTTTTTTTCTTTTTTTTTCTTTTTTTTTTGTTATAACCTTGTTTCTTTTCATGTCTAGAGGATCTTGTTTGTTCTATCTCGAAAGTTAGTTTGTGACTTAGGCGTGCGGGATCCTAAGCAGACTGTTCATTTCTGGTAGCCTTTTTCTTTTCTTTTCCTTCTGCTAGTCTTTTCTTGTTGTCTGTCTTTGGCTGATTCTAACTGCGTCGTCTTTACTAAAATTCCTTTCTCTGAAGCCTTCATCTTTGGCATCTATAATCGCTTACTTCCTTCTCAGCAATACTAGTCTTTCAACTCCCATTGCCACTTGCTCATGCCCATCTAGCTTGTCTATCTCTTTTATTATTATTTTTTATTTTTATATATAGACTAGAGCCACAGTCCGGGTCTCACGACCGGCCTTCACCGCTTATATCAACTTGACTTGACTTAACCACAGGCTCATCGACCCTCTTTTGCTATGTCTACAGAGTACACCAACATCTTCGTGGACTTCGTTGCCCATCAGCTCGCCCGGAGAGTAGACGATACACTTATTATAATAAATAGCACCACGGATGTCTCGCAAATTCCCGGCTATCACGAAAACCGTGGCCCTGCCATAGAAGCCATCATTTGGGCTTTGACTAGCGTTGCATTCTTTTTTCTTTGCCTAAGAGTGTATTGTAAATGGCTTATGCATCGTGGGCTCTACTGGGACGACTGGCTGCTTATTGGTGCTTGGGTATGTTTTGCCTACATCACATTACACAGTAGCTCCCGTCTTCTTTCTTCTAACACTAGTGTTTTTTTCTTAGACTGGACTTCTGTGTACTTGTATCCTTGAGACCATTGCCATTTCTTACGGTCTAGGCCGGCATTTCTTTGCCATCGACCCTAAATATACTAGTAAGACCATCATACTGAGCAAAGCCGCAGTCACATTCTATGTCACATCACAGGCTTGGTCTAAAACGTCCTTTGCCTTGACATTGCTACGCATCAGCGAGCCTGGCTGGATGAAGAAGTCTATCTGGTTCTCTGTAATCAGCATCAACATACTCACTTTCTTTACGTGCCTCTTCTTCTGGGTCTCATGCTCGCCCATTGAAAAGGGATGGACACCGACCGCACCCGGCACCTGCTGGCACGATGATGTCAACGTAGTTATAGGTATAGTGACTACCGCCTGGTCGGGCTGCTGGGATGTCGCGCTAGCCATTCTTCCTTGGAAGATCCTCATGGGCCTCCAGATGGATCTCCGCAAGAAGGTTGGTGTCGCTCTGGCTATGAGTATGAGTGTCTTGTAAGTCAAACCTGAGCCAACCCTAATATTTTAACCCTTTAATGAATCCATCTGTATACTAACCCCGGGACGTTCTAGTGCTGGTATTTGTGCCTTTATTAAGTGCTCCCACATGTCTTTGCAGGCATCGCCTGATTTCTCTTGTAAGTCGACACACTATACAACACATCGTTATATCGTGCTAACCTTTGACTAGATAAAGGAGCTTCTTTGACCATTTGGGGTGTCACCGAGGCGGCTGTCTCTATCATGGCTGCCTCCATCCCCGTTATGCGCGTTCTTCTGCGTAAAGCCATGTCGTCCCGCAACTACAAGCGGACGAATCCGTCGAGCGGTGCCGGGAACAACAGCAACGCTCTTGGAGTGTCTACTCACGTGTCAGCTGGCGGCGCCGACCTGAAGACGTCTGGCAGTGGCAAGCATCGCGGCAACTTCGCCACTACGTTGACGTCCAAGACACGCACCGCCAAGGGCGAGATCGAGATCTTTGCCATGACGAATATCAGTGAACGCAGCTTGCCGGCTAGTGTTTCACAAATGCCGTTACGTGGCCCGGGATACAAGTCCACTTCAAACTGAAAAGCCCGTGCTCTCTAAATCTCCAAACACAAAAAAAAAAAAAAAAAAGAAAACAACAATAACAATACCCAGACGCAGTTCTTTTCTTCTTCTCGCTCCGGATTAGCGATGATACACGTAGACTGACTGCTCTTAGTAGTAACAGAGACAGATTCTATATCTGCTATGTTACTTGTGATATCTGTGTTTCTAGCCAGGGTGGACTTTTGTGATTATTCTTTACCATATACCGTACCTCATTCTCTTTTATATACACTATTAACATTGAATTATGCCCTTAACTAGCTAGTTGGCCATCTTCTAATTCTTCACATTCATTTATACATCATCACAATACGTAACCTTGATATATATATATATTTGTAAGATGTCATGACAATACTTTTAATTGAATCCAAATCCATGAAGATAAACAAAGTAAGAACAGAAGGAGAAAGTAATTCCAGTGAAAACACCGACTCGCAAATAAAGACAAGATATGAACGATATTAGATAGTAGTGAAAAAAGTAAAAAGAAAAAGAAAAAAAAAAAAGGCCAATAGAAACACAAAACAAACAACTAACTCTTTGTCCACTCAATTACAAATAAGCCATCCATAAGGCATCACTTAGTGCTAGGCTCATCGGGTTCACCGCCTTTGCCACCAAATCAATCACACTCTGGGTCGCCGGCAAGCTTCCTAGGCTTTGACACGCCAACGCTGCTGCCTTCTTGACAATCGCGTCACTGTTGAGTTGTACACTTTCTCGAAGTTGGTTCTCAGTCATATTAAGCGCACCAGCTCCACCAGGCCCCCCTGCAACTCCAGCTACACCAGCCGGCTGCCGCTGATGGCTATTGAACCAGTGGATGATCTCGTCGCGCACAAACAGCGCTAATGAGTGCTCTAATTCGACGCCCGCAGGCTCGGTCAGCGACCGCGCAATCGATAGCATTGATGACGTGAATATGCCTTCTGTAGCTAATGGGCCCATGAGCATTTGCAAGTTGGGCGTCAGACGGAACGGAACTAGCTCCGGGTTGTGGAACCACGGCTTTGAGGACGACACATATGGAATCAGGTCTGAGCCCCAGATATTTCCCGTGGCCCGAGATATGTTCATCTTTTGAGGCTGTCTGTTGTGCATAGACAGAACATACGTCATGAATGACAGAGCTGCTAATTGATATGAGAACTGCTTGCGGAATAGGAAAAACTGCTCATAGTCGGGATAGATCGTGTGGAAGTAGTCGAGGACAATATGTTGTGGAACTAGTTCTTCTTGGATGGCTATGAATACCTGGTAACGGGCTTGTGCGTTTTGGTCGCCGTTTTGGGGAGGTTTCTGTATAAACAAGCAAGTTAGTATGGGTTATAGATAGGTCTCGATTGTAAAAAATATATACTTACGCCATTCTTAGCGTCCAGAAGCGCATGTAGTCGCTCGATCATCAATAGTATAGGCTTATCCTTCGGGATACCATTGCGACGGCAATAGCTATCAAAGACTGCCTGAAGTGAGATGTAAGACACATCTTGATGCACCATGCGCAGATGAGCCGCCAAGGGAACCATCCATGGCAGTGTGAACTTGAGGTCGCGACGTCTCGTTTCCTTCTTGGCCGACAGCGTCTCATTGAGGCCACGGAACAGCTGGCAGGTTTTCTCTTCTCTGCGGCAGTGACGCGCGGCAGGATGTTGGACAGCCCACGAGTGAACGCTACCGTCGTGCCCTCGAATTTTTAGACGGCGATAACTAGCACTAATTCCACGAACAAGGTCGACATTAGGCAAGAAACGTTGAATACGGATGAAGTCCTGGTTCTTGTCCTTGTGTTGAAGGTACTGGCCCGGCATCTCGACATCATCAAACTTCTGGTATGAGAACTCGCTGAGATGTGGCGAGAAGGACTCTAGGGGGACTGTATGAACCCTGCGATCCAGTTTCTCTTCGAACTTGTTGCGCCAAGTCCGTAGCCGTTGGATGTATTCGTACATAGTAGGCTTGACCTTGACGAAATCTTCTTCAAAGGAAGCCTTGATATGAGGTGGCAGGATTGTGTCTGCAAATCGAGTAATATTGGTTTCCGTAGCTGCTGGAAGCTTTACATCTTTACCAAAGGAATGAGGCATGCGACTAACGTAGGCAAGGCCATCATTTAGCAAGGCTACAATAAGACGATAGGCATCTTCGTCCAATGGGCACTTGAATTGCTTTTGGATTTGGTCAACCATAGTCTCCATCGAAAGTGCAAGCAGTGGGAATGCTGTCTTAAGAACAGCTACTAATTCATCAAGGTACTCCCAGACATGGCGCTTTCCAGGTTCTGAGACATCAGCCATGATTTGATCAGCAGTACCGGGACGAGATCCATTGGCATTAGCACTCGCCTGTGCTTGTTGGGCACGTTGTCTGGCTTGGCGTTGCTCGTGGGTTTTGCGGAGAGCAATCACATCGTCACGAATGGTGCGTAGATGGAAATAGAGCGCCTGCGGGTAAGACTTTGCGATCTTTATAAGGATCGGCTGCAGACGAGGAGCCTCTTTGTGATAGAGACCACCAAGAAGTTGTGGTATGAAAGTGATCCAATACCAAACGAGTATATCGCTTTTATACTCATCAAAGCCTCCAGAGATTTGGCCCTTCGCATCATCAAGGCTGAGCAGCCAAAGAATGCGAGCTACCAATTTGCGGCTCTTTGCATTTTTGAACGATGCCGCAGCGTGCAGATATGAGATGAGTGCAAGACGACCAAATTGCAAATTGGTCGGTTCGGCTTTGAACTTCGCGTCGTGGAAACGACCCCATTCAGCCCAAGCTTTAGGCGCAGCAATGTCAAACCACAGCGCAGTTCCATAAGCCTGATCAGCTTCATCCTTTTCATTTAGTCGCTCTAAAAACATACCCTTCAGTGTGTAGAACTCAGCTTTTTGGGGTGGAGTGAAGTAGTTCAAGTTGGTATTGTTGATCACGTCAAGACCAGATTTGAGCTCTTCAGGGTTCTCAAAGTGGCACTTAGCCTGTTCGCGCAACTTAAGGAATGCTTCTTGGATCTCAATATTGGGCAAAGTGTAGATCCTGCTTAGCTGGTTGATGCAGACATTACTGAGGCCATGCTTACGGGCAACATGGGCGAATCGATTGATAATCCATGCAGTCTCGTGATATCCTCGGTAGGCGTATGACGTGTTGGATGTGTTTGGTTGATTCTGCGGTGCCAGCTTCAGATAAGTGTAGTTGATGAGAACAAATATGTGTTGACGCCAGCTAACCAGTTCTTGCCATGCCTGAATGTCATCCCAAGGGTTAGGCAGTCGGTCCCTCCAAGCGCCTAGAAGAAGTTTTAGTTCTCCGGATTTCACATCTAAGTTAGCTTGTGTAGTGGAAACAAGACTTTGACAGATAACACTAGCGTCATGGAGCTCAACAAGCAACTGAAACGTTTGCAACAAGGAAACATGAGCCCCTGTAAACGAATTAGGCAGCTGATGCCATTTGCGAATCGTCAACTGAATGCTCTCATCACAAACCTTGCCAAAGTCGAGCGAGGCCATGATCGGTAGTTGCTGGAGCTGCAGCGCTGCAGGAGGCTGGACGGCTGTAGGGGTAGAAGCGCCACTAGTGTTGGGCTGAGTATTTTGTTGTGCGGCTGCCTGAGTGGCTTGAGCATGATTTGCCTGTATTGTCAAGCTCTCGTGATGTAACTTGAGTAACGTCATGAACGATTGGAAGTACATACGACGAGGCGTCGGTGCATCCATTACACCCTTTAAGATGTTATCCAAGGCTTCACGATGGTCGGGAGTTTGCCACATGTCCGTAGCTCTCCAGGCACATTCCAATAAAAGATCCTGAAAATTCTCATGCTTGGCAAACTCTTGCAGAATCTCCCATTGTTGTAACTTCATTGCACAAGACACCCACTCATCCTCCCAAAGCATGTACTCGGCAGGCTGGTATGGTATTACTCCTGTGCGTGCCCGGATCTGCGCTGCTTCATACATCTTCTGAGCCTTGTCCCAGAGGCCGCTTTGTTGGAAAGACAACGCGGCATTAGTCTCAACAAACTGGCAGCGCCGTCTCCATGCTCCGTAGAACAAATCGTCGTCTTGCAGACCAGCGTATAATTCTGTAAGCGCATCAAGATTGCTTTCGCGAACAGCGGCTGACTCAGTATGGGGCTTGATAGCAGCTTGCTCCATTTGTATAAGCGCTGTGTACCAGCTACCATATGTCCTTGCCACATACTTCAACACATGTGGCGGTAACTTACAATCGGGCCAAGCCTTGGAAGCACCATCAACTAACGACTGTACAACATTTGGCCGCTTATCAAGCTGACGAGAATGGTACTCCTTCGTCAATAACACAACCATGGCCTTTTGCAGATCAACGCGGTCATCTCGGAATACTACGCTCCAGAACAGTGGGAATAGAGCTACCCAGAGCTGATGGGAAACCGTAGGATCGGTATGTTGAAGCTGAGCAAGTGGTTCTATGATATCGCGAACCTTGACATCAGCAAGTTCTGATACGAAAGAGCGATGGCTAGCCATGAAATCATCAAATCGGTCATCAGCCATCATTGGAGGCTCGCGAGTTTTGTCATCTGAATGAGTAGATAAGAGAAGCGTGATAGGAAGAGTACGGAAATCGTCGCTTTGAAGTTGCGCTACTGTGTTGCTCTCTATAGAAGCGAGTAAAAGCTGAGAAGCTTGCGACAACCAAAAAGAGTCAGCAAGCGAGTCCCAATTTTGACCTGCAATCACGTAGGCAAGCCGGGCAGCCGCTGTTTTGGATAACGACTTATCAAAAATGGCCATGAAGCGGTTCCGTAAGATTGTATCTTGGGCACGTGTTCCGACAAGGAAAGCTTGCTCCATACGTACAGTAAGCTCAGTACGGGCAATCTTCGGATCCTCGTAGATACGCAAAACCAATTCAAGGAAGCGATTTAATAAAGTAGGATCTGATCTTTGTTCAAATGCAAGCATCTTGTGCAAAACCGCCGTTTTCTCTTTAAGTGTAGGCCAGATGGCATCAGAACGGAATACCCATCCCTCTACCATGACAAGAATAGCTTCACATAACTCCATATGTTGTGACTTCTCTACCAGTGTGGCAAGAACGCTCAGGAAGGGCCGGCGATGATCTTGCAAGATATCCATACGGAGGGCCACTGTATGGATTGCCTTCAACATAAGATTTGTCTGTACTTCAAGCCGGTATGGTGACATTTCGTCAGAGGCGCCGTTCGATGTCTGTGAATTAGGCATAGACGCGCTAGCACTAGCTTGAGCAGCAATAGCCTGATAATGCTGAACATGCTCACGTGCTAAGCGGCTTTGTAGAGCCCGCATCAGCGCAGGGATCTGAGAATCAATTGGCGACTTCTTCCAACGACCGAGAGACCATAAAAGATTGACTCCAGACATATAGTTGCTATTCGCCATGGCTTCATTGGCCATGTTCGACAGGGCAGAAACAGTTTCGGACATGGGAGCCTCAGCATCACCATCGCCATCAGCGTCTTCCATAACCGCATCTTCAGGCGATGCCTCTAAGAGACGAAGCATCAAAGGTTTGATTTCGCGGCCTTGATCACATTTGAGATCCGAGCCATGTAAGCAGTCCTGGACCTCAGGATTTTCAGACTTGAGACAGCGGTCTATGAGCTTGAGAATCTGGGCAAGGTTACGCTGTACCCACTCATCGCTCTGTGAATTCGTAACAATGCGGATAACCTGGAGCATGTTGACTATTCCACAGAGTACCTTTTCGTCGATCTTGACATCTTTGTCGTATATATCGGCAGATAAAACAACATTAGCTTTGTCGCTGAGCAGAAGAAGCTCAGGAATCTGTCCAAAAATATCAAGATCAAGGTCTCCCCAGTATTCCGGCTGCAGAAGGTTGTAAAGAAGCGCGAAGGCCCGACGGGAAAGATCCGGATGACTATGAGACGGGGTGTTTATTGGAGTTTCCTTCGGCTTAGCTGACGGCACAGGGTAGCGTTCACCATTGAGATGGGCAATGAATTCGACCAATTGCTTAATCATACGCAGGCGCACAGGAGCAGGAATCAGATACTCAGAGCGGGGTGTGGTGGTAGATGGTACAGCTATAGGAGTGCTGATGGCCATAGGAGACTCGGCAGAAGCCTCCACCTCGTCAAGCTTGCGCTTTCTAGAAACAGGAGAAGCTGTCGAAGAGTTGCTCTGCGATGCGCCCTCTACGCGGCGCTTCTCCCACTCCCAAATTAGCCACATCATGTTTAGTGCTAGTTTTCGACTGTCAGACGAAGAACTAGAGTTAGGAATAACCTTCCGAATAGACTGTATGACAGCCATGGCGTACTTTTCGCGGGCCTCGAAGAATAGATCTGGATGCTTGACTAAGAAATGGAAGATGTTCTGCATTTGTTGTCCATTGCTATGGCCCTCATCCAAAAGTACTCTTCTAGGGGCAATGGCCCATTGCACGCTTCTGTCAGCGCGTGCATCTCCGCAGTGTTTCGGGAGCACCGGTGCAACGAGGTCAAGACCTTGGAAGACAAGGTTTCTTCCCTCGTTATCCTTCAGGCGAAGGAGCGCGCAATATATCTGCATGATTATCTTTGGCGGTGTCTCATACAGCGCAATGAAGTATGCAATGACAACATAAGCAGCATGTTTGATGACGACATCATCAAGACGAATGAACGTCCACCCGAACTTAATGATCTCCTTCCGACTGTCCTGGAATGCCTCATGGTGATACTTGATTAAGAATGCAGAAAGCTGAAGGATTTCTAAGCGCGTATGATCAATCTCTGGACTACTATCATCGGAAGTCGTATCGGGATGAACCTTCCAAATCCTGGTGTTGATAGCTTCCATAATCGATGTGTCAAGCAATGGTTTGCTAACTGACTTGCCCCAGTTTTTCATGGCATCCATTGCGAATATGGGGTTCACGATATTGCGTAGAACAAATTTCTTTGTTCTTTGTGACACCGTCTTAGAGCTATAAGCATCCAAACACTTCAGGATGGTCTGGCGCAAGAACTCTACATCATCGCTACAAATAATAGATCGGTAGATATGATGGACTAAGCGCGGTGAGGGAGGCAGCACTTTAACCATCATAGCATCGATTACCGTCAGTAGAGGATCAAGGTTTCGGGGCATGTGCTGTAGAGAGTTGAGTAGGATAGTGATGGCGGCCTGTGACGCCCTCGCAGCAGGGATTCGAAGGTGGGATGGCAGTCTAAGGTTAGCCGATAGAGACGCTTTCGCACTCAGTCCTTGTTCTAGCTGAGCAGCAGCATTACGCACCCAAGTGGTCACTTCAGTACGCTTTAGCCAAACCGCAGCCCCGGGTACCCGGCTTAAAGATTCCATTATGTACAGAGTGTTTACCATAACGACAAACTTGGTATCGGAGTTTTTTGAGATGACATCGTTGCTTCGTTGAATCAAAGCATCGATATCATTGTTTGCTGCTTCGCGTAAAGGATCGCTCGTAGAGTCGCTCAGCGCTTGGGAAAATAGAACACCGTAACGCTGATCTTCAAGTTTATTCAAACACAAAGCCCAAAGATCCTTTGGGTAACGGTTGAAGTACTTGTAAACAGGCTCGCGGAATGGTGTACGCCTTGTACGCCGCAGGCCATTTTCGAGGTCTAGGAACATCTCAACAAGCTTCTCCTTGAATTTTTCAGCTTCAGGAGGTAATAGATGGAAGATGTTTAACAGCAACGAGATAACCTTGATGCTCTGAGACTGTTCGAACAACGTAAATGAAAGCTTGTTAATGATGAGAGGATCAGACAGCGTCTTGACATGGTCTAGCAATTTCGCTCCAATTTCGACCTTGAAGTAACTAGTGAGTAGCTTCAAAAGCCGTGCAAGATTCTCGAGGCAGTGAGGTGTTAGCTTCTTGGGATCCTGGAGGTTTGCTAGCACCGGTCTCAATCCACTTTGTAATAGTTCCTTGGGTAGTTTTTGGGTAGGTGTAAGGACACCACGCAAAGCTTCGCTACCGGCTTCAATGGTTTTGGCGTTATCAGAGTACAGGCATTTAAAGAAAGCAGTGATAATCTTAGTTCTCGTCACGTTTTGTGTCTTGGCAAACTCTTCGAAGCTCATGGCACTGCTCAGGAGTTTCAAGCAAGAAACGCGCAAATTGACGATATTTTCACGTGTCCGATATTCAGAAAACTTGTTCGCCAAAGATTCATCGGGGGCATCTGCCAGTGCAAGAGACTCCATTAACAGTCGCATGAGTGGTTCGTCAAAAATGACCCAGGAACGATTCAATTTCATGTGGTAGGTAACTGCATCGATGTAACCAATCTGGGTTGCGAAAGGAAGTGCACGTAAAGGCTTAGCGTAGACAGTCTGCAGCAGACGCTCCTTTTGAGGCTCAACAAGGTCCCAGACGTCACAACCAGCAGCCTTAGCTATGAGCTCGAGAGACTTCTTGGCCGTTTCTCTCACATTTTGGTTCATATGCGACAAGTCAGCATTAAAATAAGCGCATATTTGATACATCTTGCTCTGTTGGCGTTGCGGTTTCTGTTGGCCAGGGGCTGGAGACTGCGCCGTCACCGGCGTAGGAGGTTGGGAGTTAGTCGCAGACTGTTTGGTTGGTAGGACATCCTCCTTCTTGATGTTCTTAGTGATGCGCTGCAACAAAATATCCAAAGCAATTTGAGCAGATGAACGAGTCTTCTCTGATAGGTCTTGTGGCATGTCCTTGACAACATACATCAACGCCCGGATAAACTCAATCGTCTGCTTAGGTGTAAGCCATCCTTCACCAAGATTGAGCTCGGTTAGCAAGAAGCGAATACCGACTGTGCCTCCATTTTTTGTGAACCACTCTTCCTCGTAGCAAGCATGCATAAGAACGCCGCTGATATAGCCAAAGAATGGAACCATAGCAACGTCTTTCTCTTCACCGAGAATGATAGTAGAAGCTGTGTAGACCTCTCGGATAGCACGCTTACCCGCGTCGCGGACCTCTGGGTGATCTGACGCAAGAGCCTCGACAGCGGCATCTGCAAGTACACGACTGTCAATATAGAGAGGCCCCTCTCCAGCCTTGGGGTCAAAAGGGGCCTTTAATCTCTTAGCGTCAACCAATGCACGGCCAAACTCGATTATTGTGAAGTGATGACAGATGTTGATAAGGAAAGCATCCGCCTCTTCCTTAAGTTCAGGTACGGAAGTAGATGACATGATAGCCTTGAGTAGCTTCTGGAGCATCTTGTCTTGTGCCTCCCGCTTAGCAATTGAGCGGTCACGGTCGGGAACGATAAATGGTTGAAAGTTGAATTGATCGTTGTTCTGGATCATGTCATATGCTTGGAGACGCAAAAGTCGTGGATAGTCATCTGGAAGGTTTTCAGTACCGATGCGAAGCTTAATCTGCGCAATCACAAACTTGAGCGCCAAGTTCTTGTAGTTGCTCTCGGACTGACTCTTGCTGTTGTTTACATTCGTTTTAGTGGTAACTCGTGGAAGTTCAGTCAACTTTTCGATGGCAATGTCAATTCCTAGCTCAACAGGGAAAGCTCTATCCTTTTTGGAACCTATCAAGCGTACATCAAAGCTTGCAGGATCAGATGCAAAGGCTTCGAATTTGAGAGGATTTCGAAGAACCATAGACTTGCGATTGCGACCACCAAGTTTACCAAGAATTCTCATAGTTGTATGAGAGTGGAAATGGGGGTAAGGATGTGGACGAAGATGGTCAAACAGCGCGGTCATGAGGTCATCCATAACAGGGAGAAGAATCGGATCAAGGTAATCAGCGGTAAGGTTATCCACGCAAAGTTCCAGAGTGCGAAGGCCTTGACTAACTAGCTCTGGGCCAGAGCGCAGAGCAACAACAAGAGGTCGCATCAGGAAACTCAGATAGGGTAATAGATTGCTAAGTCTAGCCGGCACTGTTAAGCAAAGCTCCACATAGAGATCTCTTTCACTAGGGCGACGTGCAGCCAGCAGCAAGTTGTTGAGTACCTCCAGAAGCATCTCAAGAAGAGGCAGGATCTGCTTATAAAGGTGCTCAAACTTGCCACCGCCGATGCTTCGGAAAAGTGACCGGAGAAGTAGGAAGTAGTTCATGGGCTCCTCTGCTTTGGTCGATAACTTGATGGACTTTGTTACAATGTCGACAACATGGGGTAATAAGATGTGTTCGTTTTGGGATGCGAACAATGTGACGGCCATGAATGCCAATTTGAAAAGACGCAACAGAATCGATGACTTCTTGACATTTGCGGTTCCAACTTCATCAATCCGAGCCATCAAAAAACGTAGAAGCATGCCGCAAAAGCTAGGTGATGTAGCTTCACTCGCCAAGAAGAACTGTGGAATGTGAAGTAAGGCAGGGTGGTCGAAAATGAGCTCATAAAGGTGTGGTATCTCTTGCAAGAAGATTTCATGGAAAGTTGATGGGTCAATAGCATGAAACAACGTAGCGAATGACTCTATCAGCTCTTTCTCTTCTTTGCTACTCGAGTTCATGAACGTGTTAGCCATGTACTCAGCTGTAGAGGCGAACTGAGCCTCATGTTGGAGCGGTTTCTCCACGTCGTAATATTTAAAAACTTGAGCTCCTTGGCGAAACATCTTAATCATGATTCCAACCTCTTCTGGTGAAAAGCCACATGTAAATTCTTGCCAGTTGGGTGGGGCATTGGTAGTATCGACAGCTGGTGTGGTTGGGTTGCAAAGGCGAAGTTGATAAAATATCCGCTTCAGTCCGTGCATCATTGTTTGAAACAAGAATTTATTTTCGTGTACGGGGTCACCAGCGCGATCCAATGGGCCGGCAGGACGGATAGGCATTGCTGAGAAGATATCGACTTCATCCCACTCTGGCGCCTGATCCCTTTCAGCGAGATGAGTTTCAACAACCTCATGTGAGCCATTAGCCAAAGCTATGGAGCGTTTGACGGCATTCGGGTATTGATGGTTCATATCAGCGAACTTGTCAGCAAAAGCTTCCATGATAACCATTAGGTAGTACCGAGCATCTTCCTTGTTTTCCATTTTCGCGATACTATCAACCATATTGATAAGTAGACGCGCACTCATGCTCTGAAAACTAGTACCTGGAAATGAGTTCTGGAGGTTCTTGGTGTAGACACTAACGGCCTTGCGGATTTGATCTGGCTTCAGTTGCTCACGGGCATTATGAATCAAATCCGCAAGCATGCTATAAGCTAGTGGACGAATGGTTTCGTGAACGGCCAAACCATCGCCAATGAGGGTTTCTTCATCAAGCAAGTCATTGATATGCGGCAGGAAAAAAGAATGAAAATTGAAATGGATCATATGCCTCAATGCAATCAACAACTCCTTGCGTGTACCTGACTTTTCTCGAGGACAATCACGCAACAAACGGACGATGATAGATGGTAACGTCCGAGTGACTTCTACCATATCCTTATGGTATTGTCTGAATAGGAACACAAGAAAGGTGAGAGTTTTTGCCTGTGCGCCGATCAAGTCACCAAAGGCGGCTCGATTCTTTATGGCGCTGCTGATTCCAGTAAAAAACTGGCCCTTCTGAGCAGCTTGCGCATGGGCTTGCTGTTGAGCAGCAGCCTGCTGATTCAAAACTGCCTTTGTTGCCGGGATGAAAGCCTTGACGTTAGCAGGCACAATCTGGCGATATGTAGAGAATATGGCAACCACTATAATCGGGCATTCTGACAGAACTTTGAAAGACTGCATGCCCTTAACCAAGGTCCGGTTCTGCTGCTGAGGATCAACACTAAGATCGTTCACAGAAGATGCCGGTGAGTCGGGGCGCGGGGGCTGGAACGCTGCCTGTGCATTGGCAGCAGCCGACGCAGTGTTGGAAGCAGCGGGAGCAGCTGATGACGAGTTATCGAGTTGTTCGCGCACTATGGAACCAATTTGGTTGAAGATCTCCTGAATCAATGACAAGAAAGGCTGGACCTTGGCAGATGCAATTTTATCTGGATTACGCATGATATCGGCGACGATTTTAACACAAAGAATAGCATTTTCTTCATTGTCAATACGGATCTGTGCCATGAGAACATCTATGAGCTGGTTCAAAAGGCTTTCGATGAGTTCAGTAGCAGTCGAACTATTTGGGAGTCGAGTGAGTGTATCGAGGACAGTGTGTCGTAGACGCTTGATGGAATTAGCAATATGCATTATTACGTATATAACTTTGTCAGAGTTGGACATTGGCGTACCTGCTCGACTGAGCCGCTGTGAAAGCTAGGTTGCCCTTGCAGGACACTGATGAATACTGGAAGCAAAAGCTGAAGTAAACGAGGAAGCTGAGGACTACTTGTATAGTGGTCTATCGTTTCCCGAATAGAAACAGCAGCCTCCAATCGGGTCTTTTGGTCTATACCAAGGTAAACATGTTAGCGCATAGAGCCCAGAGTTAGTCTGCCTTTGAAATGCAAGTCTGCTTCTCGAAGCCAGGATATATAGATATATATCAGCACAAGTATGACGAACCTAGCTCGCCATTTCCCAGGCGCTGGATAGACTCGTCGATTGCGGCCATATTAAGTTGTATTGCGCATTAGAGGTGCGCAGGCCTCCTGGGTTTAGAAAGTGAAGCTCGGCAGGGTTTTGCGACGGTACGGCAATGGTGATGATGCAGCTATAATTGTTGATGGCGGAAGCGATATCACAACCGCAAGGCTGAGGAAACCAAAAAAATAAAAAAGCTATGTGCTGGCCAGTGTTGTAATACTACAACAGATATGACGCGCCAGAAGGAATATTTGCAGCCCGTTACAACTGTAGAGAATAAGGCAGCGAAGCAATAGAGCCTTCTAAAAATAAAGATAATGAAAAGAAAACTAAAGCAAAGGCTGATATACAGATGTTACTGGTATGGAGCTAGTGATGCCGAGCGCAACCGTGCGATTTCAAGCACAGTAAAGGATAGTAGTAGTGGTGGTAAGGAAAACAGATAGTCAGTGTGTGTATATTTTAGTAGCCAGTTGGGAAGAAAATGAAGTATCAAGCGCGGAACGAAGCTCTCAGCTAGATAGGCTATTAGTGCATAGCAGCAATGGCAGCAATGATGTGAGTGATGTGCAAAGTTGTGAGTTGTGATTAGAACCAAAACCACTAGATTTTTCAGGTGGGATGGAAAATCGCCTAGCAACATGAATTCATAGTTAGCATAGCATGGCAAAAGTCGTTTAAACAAAGAGAACTGGGAAGACCAGAAGTTGGGGCATCCAGTCGCCAAAACCAAAACCCGCTAGGCACGGAACAACTATGATCCGTGATATTCTAAGCACTTCTATTGGCTACATGTATGCTTTAAGTGGGGCCACTATCACTTAGGCAAGGGTTCGACAAGCTCTCTTGGTGTTAGTGACAAGAAGTTTTTCGTTCATTGCTAGTACTAAGTGTTAGTGTCATTATCGTAATAGAACTTAGCTGTATATCGTAGCAATATAGACTAAAAAATTATGTTTGGTGTCGCTCGTATGATTATGAAATCTCTTATTTCTTTAGCTCACGTTTGAATTGCATGATCTGAAGAAGCACTTGCTAATAACCAATATATCGAGATATCTCATAGTATAACAAACATGTAATCGGTTGCAATGTGATCATATAGATAGATATCTGTTAGCTTCTGTGTATATCGCATCATATCTTTTGTTTGATATCTAATAGTATTCTAGAACTCTTTTTTCATTTTGAGCTCAAGAATTAACATTTCCTTGTCAACCCAAGTTTCACTAGGGTTGACTGTGTAACCGAATGAAGTTATCAATACGAAATAATAGACTGGGATGTTGCCGATGACAGCCAATCGAGGGGGTTAGCATCATGTTCTTAGGGTTTCATCTTGCATCAGACCGCTTGAAGTGTTCTCTTTGTTATAGATCTCGAATCTTCGTGAAACGCCGATCTATAAATCAATGCCAAGAACAAAGACACGATAGCTTATATATATGCAAAGCGATTGCCTCCTGTTTTCTCATTTCCAATCTATACTCTTTATATATTCATCATTCGAGCATCTCGTCGGCCAATCAAAATTATCCGTACGCTACCATCCTCATAGATAACGAACCCCCCTTCACTCCTCTTCTTATGCTTCATCAGATATATTTGAGTTTTGGAAGCCTTTCTCTCATGAATCAAAGACGTGCCCGACGTTAGGTTGAAACCTGATATTGAACTTCATCTAACCCATAATGTAGTGTTTGCGTCTTCATACACACAGCGCATATATTGTTTTCTCACAGCTACCATTCATATTCATAGAAGTAGTCATGAGTGGCACTCACACCGCGTTCTTTTACGGTAAACTTATATGCAATACCCCCCCCCCCCCAGATTTGGATTGTACAGCTAATAAATATCTCTTGTAGGAACATTGGTATGTGTCTCGCAGTCCTTTGATAATATCTGGGATGTCTAATTTTGTTGCTCTGCTCATAGATGGCCTCTGAAGTCTTTTTCACTGTGATCTTGAACTTTACGCCGCCTCCTGATATTATCCGTAGCCTCTACTCATTCTCACCTGCTATTCTGAAGGATCACATCCGCCATCGGGTTTCTGGCGAAGACTATCCTGGTGTCATTCCGGAGAAATCACACTCTGTTCGTGGTGTTTTTGCTTCTGGGCTGACGGATGCTAATATGGCCAAGCTGGATTTTTTTGAGGGCTCAGAGTACGAACGTCGTGAAGTCACTGTGACTGTCCGCGACCAAGAAGGTAATGAGCGAGAGGAAAAGACTTACACGTATATCTTCAAACATCCCAAGTTGCTAGAAAATGGCGAGTGGGACTTTGAGGAGTTCAAGAGAGAGAAACTACGAAAGTGGACGCGCAACGAGTTTGTATTTGCAGGTTAGTGAGAGCAAAAGTTACGTGCATCTTGAAGCTTCAGGTGAGAGAGTACTAATCTGCTGATAATCTAGACTGCTTTGACTCTGCCACTGTCAACTGAGCTTATCCTGTTCATCTCCTTTGCGATGCATGTGTATGCAACAGCAATATACTAATTATCTACAAGCACTTGAGAATTGGATGTCGGCTTGCACTTTGAACATTTGGATAAGGTATTATGATGCTAGTTACGCAACATTAACAACGTCTATAAAAATATGCGTAAGCTTGGTCCAACCACTACGAAAAGTGATAGTGTCATGATGATGATGCTGATGTTTGTACGATAGCTTGACTATATAGAACAACATAGGTACTTACTTTATCATGACCACCACCACCATGGTAATACATGCAAACGCTCCTGAGGGCCATTACTTACTTGTATTATTAATTGTACTTTATAACTTCTAGAGATACGACAGCCTGCAGGAACACAGTTTTGCGCTACAGACCATAGCAAGAAGCAAATCAAACAGTGAGTATCATGTAAATCCAAAGCTCCCTTTCTGAACACAAATAAGGCCGAAGTTTTGTGCGCTGTATGCAATACCGGCCATTGCTTTCGTAAAATATAATGCAAAAGGAGTTGTTATGAAGTCCCTTTTTCATTCTTTTTTTCCCCCTACCGCATAAAGAAGAAAAAAGCGCACAGCATAACAAACAATACATAGACCAAGTATAGTGCACGGGGTATCTGAGTATCCGTCGGGACTGCACAGGATAAATTGGAGGCTGAACAAATGAGGCCCACGATTACGCAAAGCAGACACATATTGTGAAAGCTTAGTGCTTTGTCACTGGCACAAGCGTGCTTTGTAAAGGGGTAAGAAAGAGGGTATCGTGCATAGATAATAATGAAATTCATAGGATACCAACTTTTTGAGTATTCTGCACACCATGTACTATTATAGGCAACTATGATTTACAAGGATCTATTAAAAACTGATGTTTTGTTACAGGAACAGCTTCAGAGCCAATAGTGAGGAGAATGTTCAATATATCGAATGTATGATCCTCACTAGGGTGATGCTCTACTCAGGAGCTGGTGCGTCTTTGAGTGTCCATGACCAGTAGATATGCACTACAGCAAAAAAGACTATGAATTTGAGCATAGAATTTCAGGCAGGCAACTTCATGCCTCTCAAGTCGGCCTATGTAGCACTTCTATAAGACATGCAACAATTAGAGTCACAAGCACCAGGAAACAAGAAACATGATATATTGGGTTAGAGCTGGAGGACACACGCCGTATTCTAGCTAGGGAGAAGCATTTCCTAGACTGATAATTCTGTTTCTCTCATATGCATTTTGTTACGGGGAAAGATAACCATATACATACGGGCTTTTTTTTTCTTTGCCTCCACGGAGGCAATCGATGGAACTATTGAATATCGGAGTGCTACGACGACCTCCTCCTACGAAACATTGTAAATATCATGAGTAGGTACTGATCAAGACAGATAGATGTAGATGGATATACTATGCGTAATCCATTGGCTCACATTAATAGTAGACTGCAATTCTTGTTACTAATGTCTTACTTTGGAAGAACGCACCAGCCATTCCCTTGGTCGTGGATCCCATGATGCTATACTATGTACAGCCGCCGAGCAGCTGCATAGCGGTCGGAATAACCGCCTAGGCGTGGATAAAAGTTCACATGGATAGTATAGCAGGTATAAACAAAGCGCACTGGCCAAATTGCCTTATAGACCCTATTGAGGGACTAGACCAGCATATATCTCGACAGTCATATTGGATTGATTTGATGATCAGCTGGGTTATCTTTTCGGTCATCGCGATGCCAAGACAGGACACCGAGATCGCAAGGACCTAGAATCCATAAAGGCACAACTACGCCTAAAGTAGCTATATATACTATAGTGGTAATATATGTGAAGTACATGATACAACTAGTGCAGATATGATCAAACTCAGTATAGACGCTGCATTTGATCAACAATATGCTGCTACAGTATTCTCACTAGACGTGATTAAATGTGTTATATGCATGTAATATAGGTACATTGGCTGTTTGGCGCCGCGGAGGTGCATTGCGTTTCCTGTTGTGCTTGAGCCGGCCAATCGAACCTGATCAAAAGACATTCTTGTGTCTCGCAATATTAGTTAGTAAGTATCATTGTTTTGCATGTTACTGAGCACAAGTCTCTTTTCATTGCGACTGACCAAGAGCAAGAAAGGAAAAAAAAAAGCAGGACCATGTCAGATTACTGTCAGTCTCCAGCAGCTTTTTTTTTTTGCTTTTTTTTCATTTTTTTTTTACTTTCATTCTTTTAGCAATAGACCAATAATGTTGTCAGATCAAAGGGTGCCGTCGTGATCCAGGGGTAGTAAAAGGAAGCCGCCAAGTAGGAAGGCGGGTTATTGGCTGGTCCATAGCCGATCGACTGTGTTTCAGCATTCATGCATGTCGTTCCTATAAAGTCTAGTTAGTTGCTTTTGCTCAGTGACTTGTTCTTCTTTCTGTTGAGCGATAACGTAATCAGTGAGTATTCCCCTTCCCCCCCCCTCAAAAAAAATCCTTCATGGCTTCCAACGGCTTCGGCGCGTAGCTGAGGTTTGGGCAAGAAGTTCAATGCATGTGAGTGTCTCCATAGGTCAAGCCAGCGTCAAACCCAGTTCAAGACCCATCAGCAAGGAGCCTTATAAAACTTGTCGTGAATGCTTGAATGGCTAAAGCCGTGAGCAACTCCTTTCAGCAAAGTGGTAGGACCTTCCTGTAGCCTCTTTGGGCACGGATATCTAAGAGACAAGCAAGACCGAGATATGCTAGTACTATAAACAGAGTTCTTGCAAAAATGTCACTTCTAGTCCCTGTCTGACAAAAAACCTTCCAAGAGGTTGTATTTGTCTCTCGATTCCATGAGGCCGGGTTGGTTTTTTTTTTTTTTTTTTTTTTGGGGGGGGGGGGGGGGCCTTTTTCTATCCCTCGTGTCCTATCAAATTTATAACCTGTATACCGCCACCTCAAGCTTTTGTTCCGCTGGCCACTCAGAGCCCAGAGTTCCAGCAAACAAGACCGCTCGATCCAGTAGTGGTTAGGCCTGCCCGTCTACTTATTAGTAGAAATAAAAAGACCGTGTGAGAAAAAACGATGCTAGGTGGCTAGCTAACCGCGACGCCTTCGCTTAGTAGCCACAGCAATGGCTGACTAGACACGTCCCAAAATCCCATCTTTCTATATGCTACATCAGTTGTTCTTCAACACTAGGCGCATAACCAGCCGAGCCCCAACTATGAGGGTGATTTTCTGTTTTAAGGTCTCGACTTTCTCCACCAAGCTATATGTCGTAGGTCCACAAGGAGTTTCGGGTTTCTAGTGATGCTAGTTTGTGTTATCGAATGCCTGAAGTATATGGAAAATAATGGAATGTTACTGACGTGGATTTAGTGCTCAGACACTGTTCCCCTAAGGCCTGTAAAGCTACTTTTATAAGGGTTTAATAGGCTATACTATGCTGCCAAGTAGTAGTGCCTATAAGTTCTGTAGTGTGCATAGGAGATGTCGATATATTTCCGACATCAACTGATATAATGCCATGACGCAAACAAACGAACAAACGCACTTTGGCAAACACGAAATCTAGCTATCTAGATGACTGGTAACTCTAGGCAGTCTTTCTCTTTTTATCTACCTGCCCGCCACCACCACCGCAAATCTCTGTGTGAACTGCCAAGCATGCTGTACTTTTCACCCTATTTCCTTCAACTTCTAAGAGGAACAAAGTACGCCATGTCTCATATACCGCGTTGTGTGCCTGTACCAGCTACTACTTACTACTACTGTAACATCGACTCCTCAGTCTCCAAGACCTAGAAAAGGCATTCTTAGCAACTGTTGGGGGGTCCTGACTATACAAAGTACCTTCCTTCAGCCATATTTTTGTCGCCAGCTTAGAGGCAACGGCTCAAGAAAGACTCCTCGTTTGAATGGGTCTAGCAAACAGTTGCTACCCTTTCTTTGTTCATGCTAGTTTGCATATACCATGGCAATACAACGCTGACCCATCGCCTTTCCTCGCTGCTCCTATATATACATCGGGTTGTCTAGATCAAAGTACCGTCTGTTAGTCATATTAGCCTACCATATTCAAGATTAAAGAGAGTCAGACGCCACAGGCGACGGTGACACGGCACTCACTCACTGTCTTGTCTTGAACCGCAAAGTAGGCTTCGCGTACGCTAATTCCATCCTTGTGGTCTACCTGCTGCAGAGTCTGACAGCAACTCTTAGCCATAATATGATCTGCATGAAGCTGCAAGCACGAACATAGTACGTACGTCGTGAAAAAAAGTACGTATTCAAACCCTATTACTTTACTTTACTAAGTCCCAGCCGTCGTCAACCTAAAACACTCTAGACTAAGCTAAGCTTTTACAACCTTAGATCTGCCAACGCCATATGGTGGTCTCTTTCGGGCACATCTAGCTTCACATTGCCCCTGATATAACCCTGTGGTGCCCATTCATTGGCTGTCGCTTCTGCGCCAGTGGATAGTAGTAGCTGACGACGCCCCTTTCTTCACGCCTAGTTTCAGTGGCTTTTGCCTAGAACTGCTAGTATAGAGTAGAGAATGACGTAACATTTAGTCGTGCTTCTCTCGATTCCTATTTTCATTCGGTCAGGAGACCAACTTCAACCTAACTAATGTATAGTTTGCGTGGTATTGAAGACACTTAGGAGACAATGAGGGACATGCTAACCCTACCTATAGCCGAATCTCAGAGCTCAACAGATAATGGAGTCAGTTAGTTGTTCTCCTCACATTGAAACAAGCTTAAGCTCACTCGGACTAGAAGACATAGGGAGTTCTTTGTGGGGCATAAGCGCCAGAGCCCTCCCCCCTCCCTCCCTCCCTACTAAACACATGTTATAGCACAGGCATTCCCTATTTGTTAGTGCAAGACGAAGTGTGTAAACCTGAACAAAAGATCAAAGCCTAACTCAAATTCTCATAATTTTTTTATGAAGACTAAGCCACTTATATGAACAAGATAAGATAAACCGGCAGCCCGCAACTTCGAAACAAAACCCTTCTTTTCGCCAGAACAAGACGGGAACTAACAGGGATGGTATGAAGAATAGAGATACAGAGAACCCCGGCAAACTTGAAACGCACACCATTGCAACGAGGCAAAAAGAAGGAACTGTGAGGATCACAAAAGATAGAAGAAAAAAATATATCCTGATCTAAGAAGCAGAGACTTTTCCCTATTCCACCTTTGCTACCGGGAGAGTGGCAAAAGAGCATCCCTTGCCAAGTATGTACCATTGAAACCAGCATCACGAAGAGATACACTCTATACGGTTTATCGTGATTCCAGGGTTCGAGGTAGATCAAAATACAAGGCTCTCTCTCTCTTTCTACATTTCTGTCTCTCTCACACACTCGCCAATCTTCTCGGCGAAACGGTAATTAGAAGCCCTGCTCTCTACTAAATTGCCCGTTATTATATCGATCTTGCGTCGGGCAACTTATACCAGTCAAGACATATCTAATCTAAGAAGATTATTATGAAGGATTACAAAGAGTCAATAGCTAGGCTAATGTTTTTTAAGCTGGAGATATCACCAAGCTAAATCTTACATTAAGTCATATCCGAGAATCACAAAAAGTATAAGTGCAAGTATCACAGTTCAATTACCCAGTCGTCGTAAGTCAATGCTACAAGGCTGTTATAGCATAGTACTTGGGTAAATCATATAGTAAGTGACAATACTATATAACTATCAGACTAGTCGTATTAAGGTCAATCGGCTGTGAGACATTGGGTGCATGACGCCGAGCTGTTGATCAAAGTATCCGATCATCTTGACCCTCACACGCCTAGATGCGTCAAGGTTTGAGCATCGGCTTGTGTCGACCAGCGATGATCCAATTAGTCGGTTCAGTACACACACACACACATATATATATATATATATTATATATATTGCTAAGCACTATTGACTTATTGTTGATCGCCTGTAGTATACTGGTAGATCCCCTAGTTCAGAGCTTTGCTGCGTGTACATGTACCTGCATGACTAAACTAGCAGCTAAGTTGTTGATGGTACTGAAGCTGAGCACAAAAGCTCTATCAAGGGTACCTGTTTTCGAATCACCATTGTGACTAGCGACAGTCGAGAGTAAAGCCCATCTACCTAGCTGAGGCGCAGAAGACGATCAACGAAGCTTCTCCCCAACCTCGCAGTAATTAAACACATCAACTCAACCAACTACTAGTTGATCCGGGGCCTGGTTGATGACAGCCATCCCATCCTTACTTGGCTTTGACTATTATCCCAGCGGATTCCAGTAACGCTGCCACCACCTTGTCCGTGGTTTTCCCGACGACTAACAAATAGCAGATACTTTGATGGGTAGATACGAGGAGGCAAAAGGCTGGGCTGGCATGGTCTTTGGCTGACCGCCAAGATTTACTAGCTTTTGAGAATGTTCTCAGGCCTCTAGCTGATAGAAGCACAACTACGTCGTGTGCATTTGTTCAGTTGTGCCGCTGAGTCCGAGAGTCATACTTATGTAATCGCTTTCTCACTACGAATAGTTCAATGGAAAACAAGGCGTGTTTGTGCCGTCAAGGCTTATAACGACCGACACTTTTACTTGCCTTATAATTGCCGGCCTCGCCTACATCATGAATTGGCATCTAGAAATAGTAGCCCCCCAGTTCGCTGCAGTAACAGAGCAACATGCAAAACGGAACAGAACAAGAAGAGATGCCTCTGCGCTTCCTTTTGGCATTAACCTCAACCTGGTCCCGACTCTAAACTTTTCTACAACTAGATAGTAAGTACGTAGTATCGAGATCTAAGAGACCCAATGAAAATTACGCTCTGGTTACAAGGGGGTCCCCAGAGGAGGCCTGCGAAGAAAAAGAAAAAAAAGATATACTTAGTTACAGCTAGTTGCTTGCTTAACTAAACGCATGATAACTCGATTAGGCCAGGGCGCGACTAGGGTTAATATACAGCATGACTTGATATTGAGTTGAGGGCTTTTTTAAATTTAATTTAATTTTTCAATTATTTTTTCTTCTTCTTGAGCTATGTTTTACTATAGTAGAAGCTTTTTTTTTCAAAAGGATATCTTAACGCTTACTATTTTACAGTCTCAAGCCACAGCATCTCTATACCAACGATCCTAACGCCGTTCGAGAACTTTAGACATTGGTGCTTACTATACTACAAGTCTCTAGACTATAGCAGCTCTACTGGAAGAAGCCATCAATGGGCCTCTAAACCCCTGATGGCCCCCCCTTGACAGCAAAAATCCTTATGGATCCGAAACACTTACAGATAGCCAATTGTTGTGCGGAGCCTACCTTCTACTGGAAGTCGTTGTCGATCTCCTACTACGGTTATTGACTAACTAAGGTGACTATCTGAGCTCTCTCTTCCTTCGGGAACTTGGCCAGCTTTCTGGGAGGAAACCTTCATCCACACCCCTACCCCTTAACATCTAAAGAGGCGTCGGCCTATCATCATGGCATAAGCTTTGCATTTTGACAGTCAGTCAACAGCAACCCACTTTTAGCAACTGGTTCAACCTCTTCAACCTCTTCGACTCTCTGTCTTTTTTTTTCTTACGCTTGGACGCAAAACTGACCGTGAACAATAGGAAACGAGCGATCTGTGGCACTGCAACGTCCGTCCCGTTGTCTTGAAAGTGCTTGATTGACCGGATCATTCTCTGCAAAAGCCTCTCCCCCCGGGCCTGGACGTACAAACCAAACTTACCAGCCATGCTCGTAGAAGTCAAAATCGTTGCAGTAGCAACAGAAGAGAAAGCAATGACAGCAAGAAGGAGAAAGAGAAGGAGACAGCTTCCATGTTTCGAAACTCGACTTGTATAAGAAGGCCATCTGAAGCTATCGTCAAGTCCTGTTCTTCTTCCCTTTTCCTCAGCACCCAATCATTGCGGTTCTTCTTGAAGTCTCTTCTTTCCAGCCTTCGTTTCATTCTCTCGACATCCTCTACCAGTCCGGTTCTCTCGCTCAATTACTCAGTGCAATCACTGTCTGCTTCAAAGTCACAACTTGTCGACTTTACTGTTCTCTGTTGTTTGCCACCTTTTGTTCTAGACATTCCAGCTGTATATAATACGTCCCAGATACACCTTGTTTGTTCCGCATCTATTGGCTATCTGCTGTCTTATTCTGTACTTCTGCACTTTGTCTTGTTCCTGACTTTGCGTATACCCCCCTACCCCCCCCTACCATCTTACAGAATTTGCTTGTTCTACTATACTATTGGCTCGTACATCCTTGTGTCCCGATAAACATCGTCAGCCTGCATTATAATTTGACTGCACAAGCTAAAGCAACCGTATATTTCTATTTACTCGCATTTTTTATCTCTCTTTCTGCCTGCTTCCTTCAGCAGTGCCCTTCCCTCAACTTCCCTTTTTGGAAACCCTGTTGATCATCAGCGGTCTGCCCCGCCCCCCCTTGCACCCTCTTGACCCTCTTTGTGGCTAGCGATATCCCACCAAGCTTCCTTGCTGTATCTCGTAACCTTTTTGGCTTTACGCTGCAGGCCCTTGACCCGTCCCTCCTTTGGCGTTTGCTCCTCTGAATCGGCGTTTACCTGCTGAGATCCTTCTGGTTCGTCCTCCCAACACCCTCAGTTAGACTTTTAGCTCCTCTGTTGTTGTCTTTCGTTTCTTGTATAAAAATCGTCTTGACTCCCACTCTCTTGGCCGTTTTGTTTCTTCTCTCTCCATCAAACATTCTCACCAAGATCACCAGCCTCAAGCTTAGGTTCTCTCTTTCTCTTCTTTTTTTCTTGACTAGTTCAGTTTCATCAGTCTTGACGACTCGATATCACACATTCATTCTTTCTTCTAAGATACCATCCACTCTTTGCTTAACGCACACAACACAACTCACGCTTCTACAAGCATTCTTTTATTTGACTCCCATCTCTTCTGAGTCCCAAGCTTGACACATCTCCTTGACAATCTATACGCTCAAGTCTTTGATAGCCTTCAGCGTGTCTGCCTGATCTTTTTCATTCATTCAATATCTGAACTCATATCGACAGGTCGATCTGATATCCTGCATCTCTTCCAGAGAATATTTCTTGCTTCCCTTTTATCATTACAAGCTATCTTTCAACATGCCTTCCTTCACCAAGTCTGTTGCTACTGTCGTGGCACTGGCTTCTGCTGCCTCTGCTCACATGGTTATCTCTTCCCCCGTTCCTATCAATGCCGTGGGTCTGAACAACTCCCCTCTAGCTGCGGATGGTAGCGACTTCCCTTGCAAGTTTAGTGATACTTATGCCTTCAGCGCTGATTCTACAGAGAACACCTACACCATCGGCTCCGATGACAACCTCCTTTCCTTCACTGGTTCCGCTGTCCATGGAGGCGGTTCTTGCCAGATCTCGCTGACCTACGATCGCCCCCCTACTGCTGACTCTGTGTGGAAGGTCCTGACCTCCATTGAGGGTGGCTGCCCTGCTCGTGACACTGCAGGCAACTTCGCTGCTGATAGCGCGTCCTTTACCGATCCTTACAACTACAACTTCACAGTTCCTGATGGCCTGGAATCTGGCCAGTATACTCTTGCCTGGACTTGGTTCAACAAGATCGGCAACCGTGAGATGTACATGAACTGCGCTCTGGTTACCCTTGAGGGCACCAGTGGCAGCAAGGACACCTATGAAGCCCTTCCTGATATGGCCATCGGAAACATTGGTAACGACTGCATCTCTGAAAACAGCGTTGATGTTCGTTTCGCAAACCCTGGTGAGAATGTTCAGCTTCTCAACGGCGCCACCACGGAGTGGGGTAGTCTAACAGGTGCCGGATGCGCCGCCGCCGCCGCTACCTCAGCCGCCGCCTCTACTACTGCTTATGGAACTGTTGTCACTACTACTAGTGCTGCTGCCCACAAGCCTACAAGCACCCCCGCCGCTTCTTACGGAGGCGTCTTCGTACCTATCTCTGGTGACTCCTCCATCACTTCTGTTGCTTCTACTCCGACTGTGGCTTCTACTCCTGCTGTCACCGCGCCTGCTGTTGTTACTACTACTTCTACTCCTGCTGCTGCTGCTCCTGCGACTATCTCGGCCTCTTTTGGCAGCTCTAGCTCTGCTACTAGCAAGACTGTCGGTTCTACTTGCTCTACCGAGGGTGACTGGAACTGCATTGACGGCAACACTTACCAGCGCTGCGGCTCTGGAACCTGGTCTGCTGTTATGCAGATGGCAGCTGGTACTTCATGTGAAGTGGGTACTGCTAGCATTCTGACTTATACCTCTTCTACCTCTCGCGTCAAGCGTGTTATCCGCGCGGGTGCCAAGATGTTCCGCTTCTAAGTCATGTCTCTGTTGATCAGATAAATGACAATACGAAGACATCTATGTGCCATGCACTATGCCTTTTTCATGAGCTAGGAATTTAAGAATTGGGAATTTGGAAATGGTTTTTGATACATGGGGAGAAATTTGAATTATTTTTTGGGGGTTACTTCTTTTTTTTTTTGCTTGGATATTCTTTTCGCACCACTTACGGCCTGACGGGCATTACTTTCATTCATTTAGAAAACTTGTACATATTTTTAACGGTACTTTTACAACAAAATGGCATTACTTTCGCTTAACCTATTCCGTCTTATGTTTTATATGACAATATTACTTAACTAGACTTACATGTTGGTGGTTGTGTGTGAAGGCAATTGCACCAATCTTAAGATGATCATAGCTTGTGATACAATACATAGGATGAACTTACAATTTTGTCTGATGCTGAGTGTAGCACCACAAACTATCGCATATCTTATCCTTCGATAAAGGCCTTGAATTGATTCGAAAGATACCCTGTGTATTGAGTTTTGTAAAGATCAATCCTATCGCAGTGTTTGGCTGTTTCCGCTTCCATCTCTAGTATTGGTTGTTCAGCCAAGTTCATACTCTATGAACCAACAACCTTCACGGATCTTAGTCAACTCCCAATTGAGTTTCACCATCAACGCTGACATAGCACCCAAAACAAAGCCTCTTCGGCTCTGATGGTAATTTGTCGAAATGGGATGGTTGCAACCCTTTATTCATGGCAAGATATGCTAACAATAAGCCAAGCGTCGATGATAGTCTAGGTGAATGGAAATTGGACCCTTTGGTATATACCGGGATAAGAACAATGGTATTGATAGCAAGAATGATGGTGCTTATACATACAAAAGGCGGCTTCTGATATAAACATTCGAGGTACAGATTTTGTGTAGACTACTGATAGTAGTCGGTGTATTGCTAGTCTGGAAGAGATCGGTGTTAAAGGCAAGTGTCACTGACATCTCTGATGCGAAGAATCTATCAAAATCGAAAACATCATCGGTCAGGAGTAGGCTGAGTGGGATCAAACCTATGACAGTTGCGTATTTCGTATCTCACCAGATGCCCCATGTCGATTTGTGTTGTGTCAGCCAGATGAGCGCTCTATTCATACCACTCACTGATCATACAAAAATGAGGTGAGGGTATTGCTCGCATCAATGTTATTTGGTTCTGTGATTCGCTGAAGCTTAGAGATTAAGTCGTAGTTTTGAACCTGTCCGTTGAATCAACGGCAACATTGAGATCACCAGTGGTCCAATACGGCTGGCATGCCGTATACAATGCGTCAATCTGACCTGTCGCTCTTCCAAAGTCTGCCCATTGAGCCCACATCACCATAGATACTAAATCAATAGCTATCACACCTTCTACAGCAGTTAGTCCTTAAGTGTCGTTTTGATGATCTTGGTTTGGTATGGCTCTTGTACTGATAGTCGATATGTTGTAAGCTATTGAACATGCCAAAAGCCAAAGCCTAGCATTCATGTCAGATTGACAGTTAGGGGCGCGGCAACCCAAGTGCCAGTAGTTTTGTAGATATGGGCTCCACAGTTAGAATCGATTCGATATCTAGTAACTGTCCCCGTGAAGGACGTTCCGTCATTATTGGGTATGCCGAACGACTTGGAATAAGTACTCTAGCGTCGACCATGGATATAGCTCAGTATTTTTTTGTAAAGTTATCAAGTAAAACATAAATAGCACCGTGATAGAAGGTTATGTAGCCATTTGCAAAGTTATCCACTGTTGTGAAAACTGGGAGGATAGACTGTATAATCTATCAGCTCATATTGGATTGTTGACGATTCAGAGAATAGACTGGATTGAACAACTGAGAGCACATTAGTCAATACCGTTGTGAAAGTAGAGTATATATAAAAGTAAATGGCCAGCCTTGGCAGCACGAACTAGCATCAATTGCGGAGGGACTGAAGTAGCGGGCATTGATGGTTTGCTTTGCTGGTTGTAGGTCTAGGTAACGGTCTTTATGAGGCTGTAAAAAAACATGAATGCTTGTTGATAAAGGATACACAGGGTTGAATAGGCACTGAGTATGCCATTGGAACGTAACTAAAGAGTAGTAACACAACTACTCTGTTGGCTGTCAGCTCAGGTAATCTTGAAGAATGTTAGCTGGTCATTTTACAATATAGTGACGACATGAAGAGACATACCTCGGCGTCAAAAGACGTGCCACCATTGACACCACACCAAAAGGACAATTAGCGAGCTGGAAAGGACTCTCATTTGTCCTTTGTACAGTGACTTGAAAGGGGCGTAGTGCATAAAGTCTAGAGGGCACATGATGAACAACGATCCCTCTGCCAGTGGAGGCCCATGGGTTTTAGACAGGGAAATCTAGATCTTCTAGTCTCTTGACGTCAAGGTCACCCAAGACCAAACCATGCTATATAACATGGCGATGTTGGCAGGAAAGAGGCTATACAGAGAATCGTCATTTGCGACTATATCATTCGCTGATCTGGCTAGCGCAAGGCTGTCATTATCCTGTGACTTTTTAGCGAGAAGCTTAAAGACACCAACGAAGACGAGTGCAGCAATGTTCATTATTGAAAGTGGCAGTAGTTTCATAGTTCATGGCTTCCATCCATGCTTTGGTGACATCATACTAATGTAGTGAGATTTAGATTCTACTTTACCATAGATATATTGTAGTGTAACGTACTGTCTGGGATTGTGGATATTCGTCGTGGCCGTGATGGTGAATATGACGGTTTAAGGCATTGTAGATTCCATATCTTCTTGCCCTTTGTATCAAGGCTAATCATTGGCATGAGATATCCAAGCGAAGCATGATCTAACCCGGTGGAGATTTACAAACAAACTATGCGCAATAACAACAGGGAGATAGTAAGAGCAGAAGATAAACAGGAAAATGGGATTGAAGACTGGAAAAATGAACTCCAGGATGATTATTCGGAAATGTCACTTTTAGCTCCAGTCACACAACCCGCCCAAGTTCATTTATTGAATCTAATAATATGCAGGAACTTCCTTAAAATTGTATCTTAGGTATAATGGTTAGGCAAGATAGTAAGCGGGCTAAGGGCTAAGTGCACAAGGTAAAGCTAAAGCTTATTTTGAATATCTAGATGCCAACATCGCTTTATTAAGTAAAGCTAGCATAAAATCAAAAACAGCCAAGGCATCCTTAGTTAGATGATGGTGTAGAGGGTGTGCTTGTATATGCTTCATTTACTTTAAGAGCCAATGTGAAGCAAGGTCGATGTCACTCGAAATTATATTCTCTACATGGCTCTAATGCACCGCCATATCACTACTATGTACACTATACTGCTTTATAATGTCATTATATGTATACATCATATGCATTTTTTTTTTCAACTATCAGCTAAATTTATGATGTCTTGTTTTCTTATCGTACTAGCCGATCTAGAATCATAGTATTTCCTAGAATGAAGCTTAAACTAGAACTGGTGATTCAGACAGCTAGCTTTCAAGTCTAACAGGGAGTTTAGAGACACAAAGATCCCCTGCATGGACTTACAGACATGAGTTTGAATTTGCTGGTGTAAATCCAATTGCCAAATAGTTCCTAAGGGTTACAATAGACTCTGCGACTATATTTTGTCAATCAAGTCGGTCCTAAGGGTTACTGCCATATAACTAGGTTCTTTATGTGTCTGGCGCAATTGCCTTCACTAAAAGAGGAATAATCTAATTTATAACTATACAAAGTAGAACCAGATTGAATGATAGAACAATGTAGACAATCCCCACTCTCGGAATAACCCTACTCCAATCGAAAACTAACTTTCCAAGACTCCAAGGAAACCAAAAGTTTTCAGGGTTAACTACCTTTTTAGAAAGGAAGAGGGTTGAGGTAAAAATATTGCGTTATAGTGACTCCCTACCCTAGCCTTAGGAAAGAATTACATATATAAAAAAGTTGCTATTCAAGAGCGATGTTACTAAAGCCGGTTTTGTGTTCATTACAGCCTCCCAAAAATCATGTCAGCAGACTTCCTGGACGAACTTGAAGCCATCAACGCTATATATGGCGACGGCACCCTTATGGCCGACGGCCCTGACTATCTCCTTGAATTACCGACCAAGTCGTCTATCCGGATATCATTTCCAGAATCTTATCCCGCATCTTCACCACCCCAAGTAATAGCACTTCACAGTGCCGGAGACCTGACTAAGCGCGGCTCAGGCGCTCACGACATCGATCTGTTCAAGGCTGTGCTAGAGGCTACCTTTGTTCCCGGTGATGTATGCTTATTTGATGTCCTGGAAGAAGTTTTAGGGCGCCTCACAAATGAAGCCGAAGCTGCAATAGCAGCAGAACTTGCAGCCCAAAAGGAACATCTCGAAGACGACGTGGCAGGCGAAGGCGAAAATGCTTCCCGCCGCACATCACCTACTGAGGAGGAAGTTTTACTCACTGAACCTCCGCCATGGGTTCTTTCTGCACCATGGAGCGAGAACAAGTCAACGTTTGTGGCGCGCGCGGCGCACGTGACTTCGCCGGTGTTGGCTGCGCAGTTTATCGCGCACTTGTTGGCCAGCGACAAAAAAGTGCGCACTGCCCATCACAACATAACCGCCTGGCGCATCCGTGGGGGCCCGGAGAGTACGGCTACCTACCAGGATTGCGATGACGATGGCGAGACGGCTGCGGGTGGTCGACTACTGCATCTGATGCAGATAGCGGACGTCTGGAATGTCGTTGTAGTAGTCACGCGGTGGTACGGTGGCTTGAAGCTGGGCCCACGCCGGTTTGCCCTGATTAATAATGCAGGCCGTGATGCTTTGGTGCGTGGAGGCTTCATTGAAGAGAAGGAGAACAGCAGTAAGAAGAAGAAGTAGCCGTAATCTCTATGCCGTGTGTTTGTTGGACTTGTATATATCAAAGCCTGCACTTATAGTTGTGTCTACATATTTAGGGGCGGAAATCAACGGACAAAAAGACATATAGGAGGAAAGTTACTGTATATTCTATAAGGTAGTTAGTTATATATGTAGGTGTAAGACAGCAATGCTGAGAAATGCCAACTAGGTGCAGTTCATGAACACGAACTCCAGGCTCGTGCTCTGTGAATAAGACTATCTGATACAAAAATGCCGACTATATAAATGATATCATGACATATAATGCGGGAACAGATGGCACTATAAAAAAAAAAAAAGTTGAAAAAAACAATAGGCCGACCATTTTACGGAAAAGTTGAGAGGAAAATAGTATAGAAAACGAAATAATGCGACAATTAGATGGTCTTTAGTCCTGTTTGAAAATGGGATGAAGAATACCAAGCGCACGCTTGGCTTGCTCATCTGATAATATAACAGATCCAGCACGGGCCGTTGAGAGATAAGATAGTTCGGAGCTGCTTTCAAGTTGCATGTCTTGTAGCAACTTACCCGCAACACCGCAAACAATACCCGTGACCTCTGCAGGCAAATTTGCTAGGTCTAGAAACATGGGCACTAGGATTGCGTCGGTGTCGCCAACAATCGAGTTGCCAAAGAATGGTAGAAGCTTGCGGTCAAGAAGCATACTAGGCGGATCTTCCTCCGCTAGAGTCACAGAAAAGAATCGAGGTCTGGATACAAGTGTGGAAACGATGGCGGTATACAGTGCGGTGTCGGCCAGGTCGATCCAGCCACGAGGGACGCTTCCACGCCGGCTATGCATACCCATGGACATTGGTTGGTGGATTTCAGAGCTGAGAGTTCCAGTATCTCGGCCAGAGCACTGTACAAGTTCAAGATCGGGTTCGGCATAAGGCACTACAGACCGCTTGCGTAGTAACTCAAAAGTGCGAGTGATCAGCTCTCCGACTGTACTAGGTGGAGGTGTCCCAGGCGGGGATTTTGGCGAAGAAAGATTTTCGGAACTGCTACGAGTAGAGGAGAAGCCGCTGTAATCTGGTGGCATGTAGTTGTAGCTATCACTAGACGAAAGCTGCAGATTGTGCGGTAAAAGCGCGGCAGTGACATTGTGACGTTCTTTTGCTGGAACACAGATGAAGTCAGAATAGTATGTGGTTATGAAGAAGATTGGGATTCCGGCCAAGGCAAGCGGCGATGTGAGTTCCATGACACGACTGGCAGCGTCCATCCCCGCACTGATGATTGATAGCACGATATACGAGTCTTTGGATATCGTGACTTGCTTCGCCTGAGCTTTTGGCAAGGTGGCGATGACGGGCTCAAACACATTGTGAGCCCATGAATGATGGCAAATCACGGTACATTCGATAGGTGTTACTGAGATATTCAAGAAGCCATGTTGGCCATCGCCAGCGAGACCGCTGGGATGAAAGTCTGGCCCGTCAGCAGTAACTTTAATAGTCTGTGTTTGAGGCAGCAGTGTGCGCAGGATGGGTTGCAGAAGAGACGAGTAGACATCCAGCGGAATATGGATGACGGAATAGAAGCCCTCCTGGGAGTACGTATTTTGTTAGCAGTGAAAAGCCGTTTTCCGGGCCTTGAATGCCACGCGGTATGCAGGGCGATCAACTTACAATGATGGAAATTTGAGCGTCACTCATCTTATGGCTAAATCCTATAAATGTGCGGTTTAAAGACCAAACAATGACTTTGATGTGTGTAAGAAGTTGGCTTTACGATGTTTCTACATGTGCCACCGATAATAGCAGTAACAACGAGGGGGGGGGGGGATGAAGCGGAAGATAGAGAGCTAGCTAACAAGAACTGCTTAAGCAACGATGATGTGAGTGACTCGATTTGTAGTAGCCAGCCCACAGGCGCCTGGACTAGGAGTAAAAGTAGTTGCACAAGGGTCTTGCGCAGTTAACAGTTCTATCAAGGAAGATATCGCTTAGTTGAAGGCGTGAAGGATAGATCAGAGATGGTAGGTACTAAGCCGCTAAACTAAGAGTCAACTAGGCAGAAAGGACTCTCAGGCCGCGCAAACTGATAACAAAGCTGTGTAGAAATCTTCTGGGAAAAACAGGCTTATCAGGGCTTCCTAAAAACTAAGACCAAAAGAGACTGACTGAGACTTGGAATAGTATAGAAAGAATGCTGACCACAAGTCGCCGAGAGTAAGACAAGCACTAGAAGAACGAGATTAACCGGGAGCAGAAGAGAAGGGTCTTGATAAGCTATTGAAGGAAGAAGAGAGGAAAAGCGGCGCTAAGTGAGCCTTTAAGGTAACAGAATTTTCTAGTAAAGAAGTGTTAGTATGGGTGGGATGAAAGGAACAAACGCAGGATGTGAAGAACACACTAAAGAAGACGGGTATTCTTTTTTGGTGTGTTTTTGCCGTATCTGCAAAATGGCGCCTGAACATATGCTACTCGATTTGTGCTTATACACACATATTTATTGGTTTAGACACAAGGAAGATAAGAGGAGGTCGCGCTCATATCCTGTCGCGGGGAGTTGGCACTTTCACAGCGGGAACGGGCGACTAAAGGACGCTCATAAATATATGCATGTACGTGCTTGTTCGTTTTAGTTGCCGGATTTATCTCGATTGCAGCGCGGATGCTCTTCCGTGATGCATTTATGCATATATGCATCTTACATATCTCACATTCTACCAAATACTACTACCCGTCCGCTAATCGCAGAATGCAACACATTTGTAAGTAGTGCTGGTTCTATTGGTATTGTCTGCCAGCCTTGATTTGCAGCTATCTGGCGAACCGCTAGAACAGCGCATAGACTAATAAATTGCGTGATAGCTGGGAACCTTATGAGACATGCTAGTAGTCTAGACATATGAATACGGCATGATAGTGACCCTCTTCTTCTACCACTGCCAGCATCTTGATCTATACATGTCTGCCACTATTGATACCTCTTCAATATCACTGCTACCACGTGATACTACAACTGACTGCAATGCTACGCTGTTTTTCAGCCAGACCGGCCTTGAAAACTACAAGCAAAATACGAAACAAGAAACAGACGGCAAAGGTGAAAATGGCTTCCGGCTAGAAGACCTAGAATCGGCAACTGTACGGATATGGTCTTCTTATCCTCGGTGTATCTTTTCGACGAAGGCCACAAGGTTGCTCGTATCATATAGTACGCTATAATCAACTTGGCAACAGCGATTGCTGCTCTACCAAGGGAGAACAAGGACCCCGCTCGATAACACGTCGTACTGCTGCATCCCCATGCAGGTAACCTCCGTTGCACCTGCATGTGCCCTATCTCGCTCCCTTCTTATGTCCATGGCGCATTCCCAGAATGCCGTGTCGAGGCAGAAATCTCCAGTTTTATGAACACCGGACACATGCCCTTCCGCTTTTTCCTTCCTTTAGCTATGTGGAAGTCTTGTACTTTTTTGTGTGCATTACATTGCGCCGTACGCAGGATGTTATCGTCCATTGCAGAATCCCCCCCCCCCCCCCCCCNCCCCCCTAGGTCAGTTTACCTTACACTTCCTTGCGCAAAGAGTCCACCTGGACCGTCAAAGTCGTAACATATATTTGACAATGTGACGCTGATACAATCTGCTATGAGGACAACCCATGTTACTTACGAAAACCTGAAAGATAACCTACCAAAAAAGCCAACACAGGCCAGTCTTAACAGGTAGTATACGTTTTCAAACTGGATACTTGAGTCGTATGCATACAAGTAGCGAACCTATGACAGTCATTGTTCCCTTTCTTACGTGGGGGCATTCTTCTAGAGACTGATACCAGTCACGACGTACAGTTCCGGGCGCAAAACAACTTGAAGTCTAAGGGAAAGAAGATAGGAATTTATGAAGCCCATACCCTAGTCAGGAAGATATAGCTAAAAAACGACAAAAAAGAGGATCACTCACTAGTATGCTGGAGATTAGCTAACTCGAGACTCCTGATTCAATTACACTAAGACTAGTGACGCTAAAATTCAGAAAGAGTTCTCTTATAGCTCGAAAGCGGTGCATGGGAAGCATAAGCCAGATGAGTGCTAGTCTCATATATAACAAACGACACAAGCTCCATATCTACTTCAGCACGCTGGACGACGGCCTTGTAATATCACTGTACCTTTTGTTATGTATACTCTTATTGCCCAGCAACAAGTGTGTACCATCTCATTATCAACTATACCAAATATATCATACTGATTGAGTGAGAATAGCTGAATGATAGCAATGATCAAGCTTAACATCATGTTCATGTTCGTTCACGTTCTTTTGTCTGACAATAGGTAATCTCATAGTAGTAGTACTAGCTCAAGCTATTTGCCGAAACGTCTCACACACCCTTATTATCTACAGCTGGTTAAAAGAATGTGATTGGCAGACATCTTTTGTGTTTATGTCACATTGTCTCAAGAGGGGTTAGTTCGGCTAGATGGCTATTTTGACAACATGACCTCTTATTACAGCATAGTCACTAATATGACTAAGGAACAAGGTAGCTGTCGGACAACCTAAACTCTCTCTTAGGGATGTTGAAGAATATATTGTAAGTCAAGATAGTGATGATACCGTTTGGTTTTCAAGATTCCGTCATAGTATTAAGAAAGTCAATGTTTTTCTAATAGTGTAGTAAAGCAAGATGACCCCTGGAATATATATAGTATTTTTTACTAAACATACTTACCGCCAATGTATAGCTGGCCTATATCTACCGACATCAAGTGGTATATAGATCTAAATCTCTTATATTGAGATAAACTTCACCTTTTAATGCCAACAACGACCAGGTTGCGCGGACTATGCTTGTAGTCAAAGACAGTTTCAACCCAGCAGTCTTTGACCACATCACTATGCTCTCGTAGAAACTGCCATCTATCTGTAACAATCATCGACTCGACAAGCTGCGCACTAAAAGAGATCAAACTCCAGACAGCTGACATCTCACGGTATCTTGGTAGATACTTGTCTCTGTATCTATCGATATCTGCATCTGTGAGGCTGGCCATCGCTTTTGCTACGGAATCGGCATGCTCCTCATAGTCTTTGTTGATAGTGAGTTTAGCAATAGCACCACGGACATATGAATGCAGATTCTTGTATGCCGCTTTGCGTAGGGATCCAACGATGACCGGATTTGTGCTCAGATTAAACGGCGACCAAGCCTCATCAGAACCATCGCGCAACATATCCTCTCCGTCAGGACCCTTGACAGTATGGCGTACAGTGGAAACAACTCCGTAATCAAGAAAGATACGCTGCAGGACAGCTCGGTAGAAGTGGCGTGAGAAGAACTCGTCGCTGTCATCGGCACCCCAGTTAAGCGGTGCTTGGCAGGCCATCATGCGGGCGGTGATGTTCAGTCTGATGCCTTCGGCATGGGAGCCATAGCACTCTAACTTGTTGCTGATAGGGAAACCTTGAGGGTCGAAGCGGGACGACTCTCGGATGACACGCCCATTGATGGCTTGAAGAGTTGGACGGAGGTATTGAGAAAGGTAGGTTGGTGGGCCAAGCCGCTCGGTCATAAGATTGTAGCAGCAGCCGACAATAGCAACGGCGCGCATAGACGGGTTCATAACTAGGGAGCGAATGCCGTAGTGTGACAGATTTCCACAGGAATGTATCGAGATTGCCATGAGCTTTCGAGCTTCAGCTTCAGCTTGGGCCTCCTTCTCTAGTTGCTGCACTGAGCTCTCATCACTATCCGTCGTATTTATCTTTCCCTGTAGTTGCACGACGTCAAGACGAGCAATGATATTGGTGAGATCACCGTCCTCCATGCGACCCTCGACATAAGTGATGATACCATTACCCTGAGTTCGCTCATATTCAGCTTCCGCACCGATAGCTCTACGGGGACGAAGATCAGCTTGCTTATCAAGTTCAATCTTTTTCTCGAGATTACGTTCGAGGTACTCGCGCTTCTTTTCGTCTGTTTCTACCTCCAGCTTCTTTGATTCAACCGTCTGCAGAAACATCTTTTTATTCCGCTTGATAATGGGCTTCTTGGCTATACCAGCCATGATATCCAACTCTTTGGCCCCAAGAATGTTTTCTTCGCGGCATTCCACAGCTACAATGTTGTGTGCATATGGAGCGCTGGCTAGAGTACGTCCTAGATAGTTTTGTCCGCTGCCAAAATCGATCAGATGCGTGATATTTTCATTGTAGGTTGTCGCAATGACATCAACAAGGTTATGAATGTAGTCGGCGAAGTTGGCAACCTCATGGATCTTCTTCTCTTTCATGCCGACGGTGATATTGCGCGGAAGCCTCTTTAAAGTTGGGTTGCGCGGCTTAAATTCCCGGCGCAAACTGAGTCTCCGAATCTGAGAGATGTATTCAACCAAAGATACTGGAACTGGTAGCTCACAGTAACCGGCCAGGTCTCCAGAAAGATCGTCTCGCATCATGATATCCAAGAGCTTCATCGGTGGACAGGTCATGAGAAATTCCTGCCAGTCATCGGGCACGACAGCCTGGAACAAACCAGGGTCTGTAGTAAAGAAATCGAGAACATGCACTCCGCCGCATAGTATCTGGAAAAGCCGGTTGGTAGAAACAAACTCGAGAAGTGCCTCGATGTACGCTTCTGGAGTTTCAAACTCGTCCGAGCATGGGAGCGGCTTCTCGGGGATCATTTTGAGTATGCAGAAGCCCCTAGATTGAACGCTGTAAATATGATGGTTTGACAAGTTAAAGATCCGTTGAGTAACAAATTGTAAAAAAATAAGTTATGCACAAAATATGCAAGCATAATATTTTTATGCATATATATGTGCCTCTATTAGTTAATCCGGGGTTTTACCTTACAATCTTATCTTATCGCAACTTGAAGTTTTAAAAAATTCCTGAACGGACAATGCGCCAAGGCCAAGTCAAGCTGGGCTATAGAAGATCCGATTGCCTTGTAATCAACATTATTTTTCACTCTTAGATACCCCCCCTCCCCCCACCCTCTCCCACCGTCTCAACCCCATAGTATATTGCAATCATGGCGCGGACAACGACTATCAAAAACAAGGCGGCGCTGAACAAGTCTAACCAGGCTAAAGAAAAGTCTATGCGCGCGAAGCCACCGACTGGTGTCGTCAAGGCTAAGAAGAACAAGGGCAAACCATCTAGTTCTGCGCCAAAAACCGCCAGCAGCTTAATCGAGCTTCTTCGTCGGCGCAACAAAAAGAAGGTCTACAAGGAGAAGGATCTCGATATTCCCGAGTTGAACAAGATCACTCCAGTTGGTGTAGTCAAGCCTAAGGGCAAGAAGAAGGGCAAGGTGTTTGTTGACGATAAGGTAGCCTATCATCACTGTTGGCGCAGCAATTGCTTTTGTTCCTATATGTCATTTTTCAAATTTCACAGCTAACCATCATATCTCTTTACAGGAAAGCATGTCTACTATCCTTGCCCTAGTCCAAGCCGAAAAGGAAGGCCAAATCGAGTCGAAGATTATGAAAGCTCGCCAGCTTGAAGAAGTGCGCGAAGCCCGTCGTGTCGAAGCCGAGAAGAAAGAGGCCGAGAGAAAGGCGGCGTTGGAAGATACCAAGGATTCTTTACGTAAGAAGCGCAAGCGGAAAGATAAGGCTTCCCAGGACGACACCGAATCTGTCAAACAGTTGGCGCTTGTTGGCACCAAGCCTCTTAAGCTCAAGAAGCGCGTTGCCTTTGCCTAAAAGTAGCTTCATGTGTTCTTTAAACAGGACTATGGTGATAATTTTTCTTACAAACAGCTACTACAGTTGGCACCCTCGGTAGCCAACTAGTATTGCCTGTTAAAAGGTGTACGAGAAGCGGGTGGTGCAAGAGAGAAGCTGATTATCTACTTTGCATGGGCATCGGCGTTTTGGGCTGCAGCAAAGCGATCTTGGTCTTTTGGGGCTTAACCCAAGCCATAGCAGTTACATTTTTAATTTTTTTTCTTTTCGTTGTCTTTCATTTCCTCAATACTGTTTTCTAAGTTGAGTTGTCACCATTACAAACAAATATATACATATATATATTTATTATGGTTGACAATACCAGCACATAGTAAAGTCATGGTGTATTTGTCATTGGCTAAACCTTTTGGCTATGAATAATTATACGTATGGTTGTGTGTGTTGCATATATACAGGTTAGTGCTTGTACTTACGGGCTAAAGGCAAACTAGCTTTATTCAATCGCCCAGTGGCGGTTCATAGCGTCATACGTGTACTCGCGCTTGTGCCTCGGCAGTAGATTTTCCTTGGGAATCGAGTCAAGATCAACTTGAAAAGCCATGTAATTAAAGAAGTTGACCACAGGCTTTGAGAACCACCGGCTGCCACCACTTTCAAACCAACCTAAATGCCCTCCTAGAGAAGTTGCCAACATGATAGTATACGGGTTAGCAGCAATTTCATTGTAGGGCATAGCCTCATCTGTAGCAATTGGATCATCTTTAGCGTGGATAGCCAATGTAGGAATTCGAATCGAAAGCACGGCGTCAGATGACGAGGCATCGCGGTAGTACGCAGTTTCGGTAGGGTAACCCCAGGTCTTAGGTCTTTTTGATGTATATGTTAATAAGTAGCTAGAATAGAGATAGTGGCAGGTTGGGGGCACATACTGAATTTCGCGATCAAACTCATAGAGGTAGGTGATGTTCATGAGCTTGTCATAGTCGTAGTTTGAGTACTTCTTGATAGCTTCACGGTGGCGGTAGGCTAACTTCTTCATGCTACCTATACGTAGGATTAGTGACTACATTTGCGAAAGCAAATCATGTTTGTACTTACTACCCATAGTCTTCATGTACACTTCTTTTCCGATCCAAGTACGTCGAAGATTAGCATTGGATAGTTCCAGGTTGAACGGGTTCGAGCAAAGTACAGCGGCCTTAAGAACACAGTTTTCGCCCTCTTCGCCGATGTAGTTAGTCAGAATGTTAGCACCCAGCGAGAAACCAACACTAAAGAGCGGTCTGTTAGGGTAGTTTTTGGTGAACCACTTGATCAATTGGCGCACATCCCAAGTGGCGCGGGCATTATAAAAGATACCAGTGGTTATTTCACTCCAAGCACAACCGCGGGCATTGATCACAACAACCTCCCACTTGCCGCTTTCCACTAGAGGAGCAATCGTATGGCGCAGGTAAGCCTCATGGGAGCCGCCGGAAAGGCCATGTAGGACAATCAGCGTAGGCTTTGTGTCATCACTAGGCAAGGCAGCAAACTCATCTTCAGACCAGTAAGTAGTACGCGGCGGAAGCGTTGTATCCTTTGGGTTCGAGTTGGGCGGACAAGCCCAATCAACAGTGAAGTGGCCAGGGATGTTAAGAGTATCCGATTCGAAGATGTGCCGTCTGTAGTACAACTGAGGTGCGACACGCGAAGTTCCAGCAACTGCAGTGTGGATGTGACCATTGAAGTATAAGGGGTTGAGTGAGCATGGCGGCGTAGCCTTCTCAGTAACCTGCAAGAGATCCGTAGAAGTCCCGTCTTTCAATGTGAGCTTCACGGGCTCAGCATTGTGTGTATAGCTGATGGTAGCATAACCAAGCCACTCCATTGTTCTAACAGGACAGAAGATGTTAACGGCAGGACGAAGGGGGAAAGATGGGAAGCAAAAGTACTGCAACGGGAGGGAACAAGGCCTCGAGCCTAGAGAGAAAATGTTGCATATAAGGATAGCGTTTGGGAGAGGAGATGAGCGTAGTATAGTCAGAGGTAGCAGACCATGACGCATTTAAATAGATCGCTACGGCCAAGTTTTCGGTGTTCAAAGAGACAAGCAACTAGGAAGGCCTTCAAGCCGCAGCAAAAACGCAGTAGCGTAGCATTGAGGCATGGGAAGGATCCAATCAATGTAAGGTATATATGGGTGAATGAATTCGCAGCACATGGTGGACCTGCTCGACGGAGCCGTATTGCGTTGGTTCCTCAAGCACTGGTGAACAACTTTTTTACGCGCAAAGGCAATGAAACTTGAGTGCTTACTGCAGCTTCGACGGGTTTGGTGGATGATAAGTCGTGTTGTATTATGTAAGTTTACGTACTAGTAACAGATGGTTATTGGTGTATGATGGCATTTCTCATTGCCTTCCTTGTACGGTTATTTTGGAACTAACAGCTCAGCCAGCTTATCAAAATCATATCTCATGCATCAACATTCCAAGTTTCGTGATAGTGCCTTCTAAGGGTACAATCGAATTGCCATGGATCAAGTGTGAGTCACATACGGTGCATAATTAAAGCTAAAGTCTATGTGCGCCTTCTTGTTCGCTACGGAAAGATGCCTCGGCATGGATGATCGCTAGTCAATATAAAATCTCAGTTCTATCGCTTACTATAAGCAGCACTTAAAAGTGGGGTTACAGCCTTGCTCGTCAATGCAGATAGTCACCACCAAAATGACGCTTTGCAATCACATTTAAACAGCTTATTGTTCATGACGGCACGATAATTCATCCATCGCGCTGTAATCACCATCAAAATCACCATCTCTTTACAGTATGAATCGTCAGTACTGGCAGTTTATTTGAGTCAGACTGTTGAATCTACATTTTGTGGCTATGATCTCAGTGAATTGAATGCTGACTACTCCGTCAACTCTAATTTACGTCCAAGGTAGGCAGGCGGAAGCTTCACGCTGTCTTTATCAAAAGAATATGAGCTGTTCCACCATTTTTGCTGTGAGCCTTTCAGGTATATCCACAGGCCTGTCTTGCTCATAAAGCCCGTTACACGTTTAACACAATCATCTATCAACAAAATCACGAATATTATGCAGTCGCAAATTTATGCCCATAGGCGAAAAACACCACCTCTTCGAATGAGCAACTATCCTTTAGCATCCCCGCGTGTTAGGCTTGTCTTTCTGCAGCGAACCGATGAGTTGTCAGCTGTAGCTGTAAACTATCTGCTGGTTTATTAGAGAGGGGTACATATCTCTTGCCTCATCACTATGCTACTTACTTCGACGCTGCATCGATGATTGCCACCCCTTCATGGCACGACCCATACTTCGAAGTTTCTAGTCCCCCTTGTTATCAAGTGTCAGGCATATCGTCGCATGTAGCATCCTCATGCCAAATATCAACTTCTACCTGTTGTTTGTTATCATTCACTTATCTAGTATCACTTCGGTGACAACGAAACTAAGCATCTATGAACGGTTCTACACTGGTTGATATTTTCGATGTATACAATCGGCATAAGTCCCAGCAAGGATAGGAAAGCCGGCGGGTTACAGCTCATCACTGCTACCTTGATAATGCTAACAGTCCTTTCTCTTCTGGGACTTGCTTATCATGCTGCAGAAGGCAAGACAAAGACAATAAGGCAATAATGCAATAGTTTCTGTGGTGGCTATATCAGAACTTCTGCGCCGTGGAGGAATTGGTCTCGTAAATGATATATTAGATACTGCATTGCATTCCCCGTAGAGGGTATTTTTGAGTGCGCATTTATCATTACTAACTGAGGAAGGCTGGCTGGATTTCATTGACTCCCCTACGTCGGAGAATGAGCGAAGAAGAGATTTGATGTTGTCATTTTCAATATCTGAACTGGTTTTGCATGCTGAATATGCACATCGGTTTGGCTGCATCAACGGGACAGCCAAAATATACAACGGCATGCCACTAGCATAATCGCTAGACTCGTTAGACCCCAGTGCCAGTCATGAGGTTTATCTGCAGCAAGGACGGCGGTCATTGCAAGTGTCCTTGCTATCATGATTGCTAAGCAAAGTGCGGCTAGGTTTTGAAGTCGCAAGATACGAAACTGGCATTGGCGACCATCAGGTCCCAACATTGAAAGCAACAACAACATGCGCCCACCATATCATATCATATCATCAACTGCATGTTCAATTACTACTTGGATACACGGCCTACGTTGCACATCCAGTTACCCGCAATAGTAGTGCGGCGTTTTTCCTGGCTAGCGACCAAACCATCCCGGCAAAACCTCGGGTAGTCTCGAATCGCTTAATTCATGGGTCAACCCCTGGCTATCAATGACTTGATATTCTGAGCACTGAAGCAAGCAGGTCCAACTTTTGACTACAGTTTGACTTGAGTCGCCTTTGAGATTTCCGCCAACTAGGAGCAGCCTAGATTAGGACCACCGCAAGTAATCCTAGCCAGACACGGCAGAAAAAAAAAAGAGGAAAAAGAGCGTGAAGACCTGTAAAAAGAATCGCAGCGACTCATTGAACCTTGTGAAGCATCAACTGAACAAGAACAAGCCGTGCGTACTGGATACTAGTTTTGATATTGTGTCTGACACTTCTATTATTGAAAGCCGATACCATTCATCACCGACTGCCGCATCAATTGCATTAACTACCGCCACCTACGCAGTACCATCATCCATCGCCGTGTTCAAAAACGGCCCGTTTACAGGCTAATTTCATCGCCTCATTGCATCGCTATCTCAACTTTTGTTGCTGCAGGCCATGCAGCGATGAGCTTCGACACGCTTTCTCGCGATCAAGCTATAGATTGCACTCTCAAAAACACCAGTCAAGACAAAGGTCGACTTATCTGCGGTGCGGGCCACAACAAACCATCGCCAGAGTGTACCGAGCTGTCCAAGCCTAGCCGCCAGTCTACCTTGTTATCAGACCAACGCAAATCAACTATGGACGCTGCCATCACAGCTGGTGCCGGCCGGCGTTCATCTATCCCAAGATCGGAAGCTGGCCGTTCGGGATCAGGTCGCGAGCGGGAACGAGAGAGAGAGAGAGAGAGAGACCGAGGAAGAGCCCGTGACTCTAGCAGACGGAGACATCATCGCCACCGATCGTACTCTCGCAACGACGATATCCCACCGTCGATATCAGCCTCGTCACGACATTCCCGCGCACCTGACTTTTCAGCCTTGCCAGATGCAGCAACTGTTGCCTCGGATCCAAGTCGCCCTCGAACTATGTACTCCCGTTCTCGCTCTCGCGATCATCAGCATTACCGACGAGATCGTGACAACTACAAAGATGGCCGTGATTCTTCTTCTCGACATAGATCAAAGTCTGTCGATGCAGACCACCGTAGGACACAGCCCCACGACAACGACAAATCCTCACATGTTCGAGATACTCGGTCACCGGTAGGCAAACGCCGCCGCTCTAGAAGTCCTTCGCCCCACTCCCACCAAAAACGCTCACGACGCGAACGGCATCGGCGGGATAGGGAAAAAGACAGAGATCGCAGCGATCGTAATCGCGACCAGGATCGAGAACGCGATAGGAACAGGGACAGAGAAAGGGATAGAGATCGCTCCAAAAATCGCGCTCAAGCTCGTGATCGAGAAAGGGATCATGTAAAAGATTCAAGCAGAGGCGAAAAATCTTCACGTTTTCGCTATGATGTATCTTCCAGAAAATCGAGATCACACTCTCCATCTCACCAAAGACTGCCTTCGCAATCTCGCGGTACGGCAGAGCTAGCAAATTCCACCATGATGAACACGCACCGCACTCACCGTTCTCGTAGCCGTAGCCATAGTCGGTTAGATACACGAGCTGATGTTGTGCGAAAATTATCTATCAGTCGAGATCTTACACAAAAGAAGGATCATGATAGAGACCAGAACGGAGATCGGGATCGAGACAATGACTTGGTAGATGCCGATTTTGAGAGTAGCCAACACAAGTCTCGCCGTGATCGCAAGCGCAGCAAGAAAGTCGGTATCAAAGATCTCGGTGATTTTGCTTCTGGTGCGAACAGCGTCGAAGTCAATATCTGTGCTCGCTTAGGCCGTGTTGAAACACATCCACATGGAGGCTCACATGAAGAGACACAGTCATTATCTCAACGATCTCCGGCCTCGAACCTTGGCAACAGCACACAAGGCACTTCATCCAATAACCAATGTAAAGATGCGACATCTTCTAGGTAAGTTCACAATTCGAGAGCCCCCATATCATATAGGCGTCACATTCTTTTTCGTATTCTAACTCTACTGTAGTCATTTCTCACAACAGCCTCCGTCTAAACCCTCTCATAACATTACTCCTGGCTCGCCACCACCGTCAGCACCAACCGGTCCAGCTCTTCGGGGAAACTTCCGGCCTGCATCTGCTTCTTTCCGTGGTGGATCTTCTCTGAATCATACGCGTGGTGGGCTCAGAGGAACTGCGTTCGCTCACAACGCTTCTCAACGTCCCTCATTCAATTCAAACACATCCTTCAAACGGCCCTCTCTTAGCAGTCAAGATATTCATGATGGCTGTAATTATCAACCACCTGATCATAACAGTGATTTAAATTACCGCGACGCACATGACAATAACGACATAAATAGCGATAGAACAACAGATTCTGCACCTCATATACCAACAGGCCCTGCCGGCGGTAACAAGTTCAGCTTTGAGTTTAAGACATCAAAAGCCTCTGCCACAGCACCTAAACCTGAGATATCGCAAAAGTTCAATGCACCGACAGCTCCAAAGGCAGCCCAAAATCCGCCAACTGGTCCTGCGCGAACTACGGATCCCCGCGATCGTGTTGCGCCACCAAGAAATGCGCCTACAGAACCAGCTTCTGCGCGTGCTGCAAGATCACAACAACAACAGCAACAGCAGCAGCAGCATCAGCAGCAGCAGCAGCAACAGCAGCGCCAACCTCGAACGCGGATAGTAGTCAAGAAGTACCGCAAGCTTCTTCCCAAACCAAAACTTGCAGAGCCATACTGTGACTCCCAATCTGCATATTACCGCAAGCCAGGAAATGAATCTGTTGTTGGCTCTGGAACCTACGGCAAGGTCTTCAAGGCTGTCAACGTTTTTACTGGAAAGCAAGTAGCTCTGAAGAAAATTCGCATGGAAGGCGAGCGTGACGGCTTTCCTGTAACAGCTATGCGTGAGATCAAGCTGTTGCAGTACCTACGCCACACCAATATTGTTGAACTTCTGGAAGTCATGGTAGAAAAACATGAATGCTTTATGGTTTTTGAATATTTAGCCCATGACCTAACGGGCATTCTCAACCATCCTTCCTTCATACTTAACGACGCTCAAAAGAAGGATATGTCAAGGCAAATGTTCGAAGGCCTAGAATATCTACATACTCGAGGTGTGCTTCATAGAGACATAAAGGCAGCCAATATCCTTGTCAGTAAAGACGGTATCCTAAAAATCGCCGATTTTGGTCTAGCTCGCTTCTATGCCAAAAGACATCTTCAGGATTATACCAACCGTGTAATCACAATCTGGTATAGGCCTCCCGAATTGCTACTTGGCGAGACAAAGTATACGGCAGCCGTCGATATATGGAGTGCTGCCTGTGTCATGGTTGAAATCTTCTGTCGAATCGCCATATTTCCAGGCGATGGCACGGAGTCTAATCAGCTCGAAAAGATATTCTCCGTAATGGGCACCGCCAGTCGGGAGTCCTGGCCCGGCTTTGCAGAACTCCCTTGGTTTCAGCTACTACGCCCCCGTGTCATAAATCCAGGTAGTTTTCACAAGTGGTATAGCAGATTGGTTTCACCACAAGCACTCATCCTGCTAGAATCTATGTTCCAGTACCAGCCAGACAAAAGACCTACTGCTACGGATATCCTAGCACACCCATACTTTACCAGTGAAGAACCAAGCGCACTTCAATGCACAGAGTAAGTCTAGCATCAAGCCCTTAGTACAGGTTGTTTACCACACCTCGATCGTGATTACTAACTACCTTCCAGACTTCAAAACATCGACGGTGATTGGCACGAGTTTGAGTCCAAAGCATTACGCCGCGAAGCCCGCCGTGTGCGCGAGAAAGAAAGGCTGCCGCACAACAGGTACTCTCAAAGGCCCACCCCGACAGCCACTGCTACATCTCAACCATTGGCCTATTCTGCCTCTGAAGCTGCTGTTCCAATGATGAATCTTCTACAGCCGATACAGCAATCGACTCTATCCTCCGGCAACGGTAGCGACGAAATGCAAATCGACTCTACCGGCAACTCTGGTGAATTAATTGCCCAGTCAGACTTGTCTTCGGGCTCAGGCCCACGAGTTGATACTTCCAACTCAAAGCCTTCCGCTCTTGGCATATCAGAGCCTAGCACTACATTCACCAATGCTGCTTCTTCAGATAACACGTCGGCATCGGTATCGGCACCCGCACCACCCGCTGTTCCTATACGCCCAAATAATCAGGCTAATAATAATGCTCAAGCGCCAGCATTCAAAACTATAGTCGTGCCCTCCGATAAAATATCATCATGTTTGACTTAGACCCTTTTCATACAGATAACAACATATAACACACTTACTCGCCCTTCGATTTCATTTTTATTCTACCACCATGTATTCTGCATATCTCTTTTTTTTTTCTGTTTATTTAGATTTTTTGTGCTTGTCTCTTCTCAACTTATTTTAGCATGTGACGGACGGATCATATCTTTTTCTTATATTTTCTTCTTGCAGAATCCCCTTTTATTCTATTTTTTTTTCTGTTATTCTTTTTTCAGTATTTCCATTTGGGGTACCATATACAGAATGTATATGTGTACGCCTGGTTTCAGTATGTGCTGCTAAAGCATCTCTAAACGATGCGAAATTATATCACTTATAAGATAGACTGACTATATCATCATATCAATGTACAATGGCTACTACGAGCATGCACATACATGTTTCATTATATTCTAAGTTTTATAACTCAACAGAAGTAGTTGATAAACTGCAGTTCGGTCCAAATTTCATCCGTAACTCCAATGATGGTTGCAAAGATGCAGCGTATCCGGCCGGTTTCGTGTGCTCGTGTGATTTATTAAACGTCATGCTCGTGGCTTTATACTTGGGTATGTCCTCGATGAGGCTGTCCATCCACATACTGGAGGATATTGCGCAGACTACCCTCTGCCTGGCTTCTTTGCAATGGCAAGTTAGTATTATCCACTTGGGCTCGAGTATGATTCCACCATCTACTGATGCCCTTCTTCTGTTGCGGTATCCCGAATTTATCTGTAGACTCAATAACACCAACTCCCATAACACTTTCGTCCAGTCTTGATACAGCAAAATGCCGTGTAGGCGGCGAAATGATTTTTTGCCGGACATCATTCGAAGGCAATAATGATGCGCTAACTTCCGATCTATACGGCGCCACTCGGGTATCTACCGACGAAGCTACTGGGATTGATGTCGGTGTTCTGTGTTTACTGCATGCCCAAACATGATCCGTGTCAATATGTTTTGAGGTCCTATGGCCGCCAGTCGAGTATGTACCAGATTCTGAAGATTTTCCCGATGAGCTTATAGTGTCCAAGGTAGCCACAGCATCTCTTGAGCGTCTGCGATTCAGAGCAGTACTATTAGCTGTAGAACCAGCTATAGTACTACGTGGCTGAGAAGAGATCAGTTGATTCTCTGATAACAATAAGGACCCATTCGCTCCATCAGTATTAAGAGAGTACGGTGCTTGGTGTATTTCATATTGGCTGCTGAGCGAATAGCGAGATCGAGCGCAGATTTCTGCTATGCGATCCAAGTCAGATGCAATATTATGATTTTTAGAGTCTACATGGGAATGTTGAACGGCGCCCAAGAGGTTCCTGAACGAAAATGCCTCTAAAGGCGGCAGCTCGGTGGAATGTATGCTAGATCTTGGCATTGTAGGTCCCCTAAACAATGATCGCACAAGGGACACCAGGCCGCGCGAAGGCCTAGGCCGAGAATGTGTAGTAGTCGTAGTGGTTGTTGGATTTGATGTTAGACTTAGGCTTGGGTCATGGTATGGTCTGACAAGAACAGGGCCAGTTTGGCCTGATGGCTTGTCATGTGACGAAAGCGAGGGGAGCAAGCGTGGGTCTTCAAATCTAGAATCTGGGTAGGTGGCGGATACGATCGTAGTGGAGGAAGCTGTGGCAGGAAATGCAGTTGGAGGATGTGTGCGGGGGTTATGCACCAGGCGGGATTGAGGTGCCGAAAAGGCGAGTTGAGATGAAGAACGATCAGCCATCGAAGCGAGCAGGTCTATGGACCCAGGAGCCTTCTTATGCTGCGAAGCACGGTGCTGTTGCAGGACGTGATTCGGAGTGCGAAGCGAGAGAGGGGAGGACAGAAACAGTTAGAGGCCCGCAGATTTTCATTCCAAGCTGTGCTTCGATTTAGACTGGAGGCGTCTTGTCGGCGGAGAAAAGATATGTGCGTGGGTTGTGACGTGGTCATGAGCGTTTGGGTAGAAAGTTGCGGTACGTTCCCAAGTGGGAAGAGGACAATATGCAGTCGATCTATCAGTAGCTCAATGCAGTAACTGAACGATGCAATCACCAAGAAGGTAACGTCGTAGTGGTGAGTATTTTTAAGAGTTTATAGCGGTTTTCAATTCTCTGATGCCTGTCTCGAATGTACAACACAATATGTCGGGCATATATAAGTTTGAGTCTTCTTTTGTATCAAGGTATCGAGTATATGCTCTTGCGGTTGTATCTAGATCTGAGTTCACAGCTGTGCAACGATACGGCTGAGTTGTTGCCAAGCACTACAAGACGTGTTCGTGACTATGTGGTACTAAAAATATGCTGGCAAAAAAACCGATGTAGCAAGTAAGCTGCGCACTTGATGGTTATGAGCTACTCTTTGATGAGAAAATGTTTGTATGAGGTAAAATACGGCAGAGCGTCTAGTGAGTTGATCTATTGCTCATCACACTGCGGTAGTCAATAGCAACGAGTATGTTGTTGACAACGCGCTTCCTAGCTATAAATCTGGTTACTCCCAACCATTCAAGCGGGGCAAGAGTGAGTAACGATACATACATATCATATAGGTATACGACTGATGTTTAGTAGTTGTCAGTTTAGCTGGTCTTTCACTGCACTGCAATGCAGCGTGATATGATATGTATCGGCTCGGCGATGATCGCTAAGCGGGCTCGATGTAATTAGATGGGAAGAGTAAAAAGAGAGGGTAGCAATCCGGCCTATTCATACTTTGTTTGATGAATGGAAATTCAGTATCCCCAAGCATCAAAAATGCGATGAGGTTGTGTGTCTAGCATGGGCGAGGCTACCCAGGGTAAACATAGAAAATAGAATATCTAGTAACTACTACTAACTACTATGTTTTGCTAGTGATTGGTGTGACAAAAGATAAACACAGGAAAAGCCTTGCAGCATCTTTCCATGACTACTGTCTTCTACCTTTTATGGTGCTTAGTATGTTTACCCATCAAGCCATGTTATGCTCAATTATCCAAATATGTCTGATTTATCCGTCTCGCATCCTGATCCGCGCAATATACCAAAAACGTCATATTTGAACGCTCTATGCCTCTATAATATAACAACCGGTCGCGAAACCCCTAATTCTAGCAGCACTTTGACAGCAGTTTGTCACGCTGTGTTACTCCAACGCCATCTGTGATTCTGCCTCACTGAACATGTTATACAAGCAAACAAGTAGTTTTTTTTTTTTTTTTACATGAGATTAGATTAGAATAGGAATCGACCTTTACATTCTAACCCTAGCTAGAAACTGATCGGCTTGAGTAGTACTATTACTAGAAATTTGTGCTTTTACAATGCCTTCTCAGTATTGCATGTATATATTTAGATCTGTGTTTTTCTCTGCCATGAGGAGTCATGTATAGTCAAAAATTCTGAAGATTTCCTTATAGTTGTTAGTGTATATTGGCGAACAACCTTTTTGTAGGTGTTATATATTATCGCCATGGATTCCATTACTGGACAGATGGGCCAACTTATTGTGGGGGTTGTTAGTGATTTTATTATTAGGGTTGCACTACTATACCACCAAATGTTTAGCAACTTCTGAATGATTGCATGTGTGACGAAAATGCTCAAAATATATAGTTATAGCTATCCCAGTTTTCTTAATCACAATGGCCAGCTAGAATTATATATATTAATCAATAATCTTATTCAGTAATTTCTAGAAAATATGAAAGTACGCCAGCTAGAATTGGCTAACTTGTTTCTTGTTATACTCTATATGTTACGGGCTTATACTCGACATTGAACAGACCCTCTAGATCGCCGACTAAGGAGACAACTCACACGGGAAGGATCAGTGTTTCTAGTGTCTGTGTTCTTGTTTCTTCGCCGTTTTAACGTGTCTTCAGCTTCATAATATCCGACTATACATATTACGTACTAGCCATCGTAGTATATACGAATATAATAATTGTCCAAGATACATTTTATCACCATGTACTTTCTGGGAGCTTCCCCTGCTGCAAATCAAAAATAACTCTCAGACTCAGGAATTTCAAATTAGTAACAGGCACGTCTTCCTGCTGTCCAATTGCCAGCCATCTCTTCAGAGAAGGTGGGGTCAGGATATCAAAATTTAGGAAAAATACCGTGTTGAAACGAATGAAAAAAAAACTACTGTACTGGACTAGTGGCGTTGTCTGAGCTTGCATTGTATTGTAAATAGTTGAAAAACTGTCTGAGCTTGCCAGGTAGAGTCTTACTGATATCTCTAAGGAAACACTATACTGCCATCTATGGTTAGCTTTTATTACTAACAGCAGTAAAGAGATTGAGAGTACTGACTCTAAGATACCGACGTTAACTATCTAAAAGGAGACATATCAAGCCCTATCTTCAATAGTGAGATCTGGAAGGTATTGCAAGTGGTATATCGCCACCCTGACTAGGTTGAGGAAAGCCTTCGATTCTGACCACGGTAGAGTGTATATATCTGTTGTATGTTTATATTGGACTTGGTGATGTATAATGTAGTACGGCTATTGGAATATAGTAGTAATCTAAGTTGGAGGCATAGAGGAAGCTTGGGTTATACAACCAGCCTATAGTTGCTTGCATGTATGCTGTAGCTTGGCAAATAAACACAGTAAGCACACAACTTCTCCATATATACGCTGTTGCCAGTTCAACATCTATCTTCAACTCTATATGAGATGTTACAGAAGCAGACAGATGCAATGTTTCTCCAGGTGTAGTTAGCCTGCTGATTGTGTTCGTTCCCCTTTTGGCCAATCCCTGGCGAGAAAAACTGCATCCTTGACAACAGCGCAGTTCAAGCCCCACCCTCTTGAAAAAGAAAGAGAAAAATAGAGTACACGTACTACGACGGCAACGGTGCGTCGGGACGCTTAGTGGCTTCTATGGCGCTGAAACAGCGAGCTAATACGATGGGTTTTTGCAGCAAGCTTCTGCAGCGCTGCCGTTGATTGATTGATTTGTATATTACAGCGCTGCGCACTGCGGGCTGCCCCTATGCCTGTACGCTGTAGAACGTTGGAGCATGGCTGGGCCGCTCGACGATGACGGAAGGGTCCGTCAAATCCCACAACTAACCAAGTCCTTGGCAAGAAGACAGTGGACTGGGGCCTCACCATAAGCGACCAAGAAATAGGACGCGAGGTACCCTTTTCTTCAACTTGCACCAGGCTTCTTTTCTGGCATGACTGGCCCTGCTCTCCTGAACTTGACCTTGGATCTGCTGAAGCTTCCTTTTTCCTTCCTTGCTTTGTTCTCGATAGTAAGCTGCGACCTCTCTCTCCTTCTTCCCTTTTCTTGATCAGCACATGTCTTGAGGTCATAGTCTGCTTTGGGCATCCTGATTTTGGCCTCTTTTATTATTATTATTATTATTTTTTACTTCACTTTTAGCATCCTTTTCTCGATCATTACCACCCGCACGCTTCCCGGTTGAACGTAAACTAGAAAAGGGCTTCGCTAGCATTGACAATTTCGGTATTTATCTAATTGCATTTGTGCTGGCTCAAGAGTCCTCCTTCTCGTCCTTGCTGCATCGGACTGGCCATCTTGTCTCGACAAAACTACCTCTACGCCGTCTGAACAAGGCGCCGTCGACCCTTCCACCGGCTTCCCGGATCCTCCACATCATTTTTTTTTTTTCAGCCTAGCCGATCGCTCTGCTCTTACGCCAATTCATCACCAGCCGCCCAAGCATCTCCTCGACGCCGGTCCTCGAACATCCTCATATTATCAAAGTCACACACGTCACGATGGCCGCTCAACAATCTTCGGGCTTCAAGGTCGACCGGTATGTGGTAATGCATGTGGCTACCACCTGCGATGAGCATGGCGTGTACGTTACCAAGGACTCCGCCGAAGTTATCGAGCTTGGCTGGATCGTTCTTGATGCCAACACAACCGACGAGGTAAGTCGCCTACGAGCTACATTCTATTGTATCCATTGTGTTTGCCATCTATCTCAACCAGGCTTGAGCTCTCCCAAACCATTGTCGCTGCAATTGACGTCGCAATTGGCCCTTCTTGTCTCTGAGAATCCCTATTCCCAATGTCAGGTTTGCCTTTAGTTTTGTCAATATACACTCACTCTGCTGCACACATGCGGCACTGGCGTGATGCAGCTACTATTGTAGTAGTGGATATCATAAAATTCACAGCCTAGCTCAGCCTTGCTCGAATGGAATGATGATAGTCACAATGATCATGGCACACTTCTGTGAACCGGATAGAACCTACACCCTAGCCACCCGATCTCAATTGGCCAACTAACCATGTTTGCCTCTCTCTAGGTCTCCCGCGACAGTGTTCTAGTCAAGCCAATCAACACACCAATTACCCCCCTTTGCAGTAAGCACACACATCATTCATCGCAATGCTCCAACGCACAGCATCCAGCTCAGCTGCTAATCATATATTCTCCTGTACATAGCTAGTCTGACCACTTTAACATGGGAGCATGTTCGTGGTGCCGGTACCTTCCGCGATGCTGTAAACCGGTTTGATACCTTTGTTACCGAACACCTCGTTTCCAAGAATCTTGACTTCGTCTTCGTGACCCTGGATGCCTGGGACCTGCGGGTCCAACTTCCCCGCGAAGCCCGCGACAAGGCTGTGGTGTTGCCCCCATACCTGCAGCACTCTCGCACCTTCGATTTGCGCACTGAGTACCAGCGCTGGCAACAGCATCATCCCGAGTCGCTGCCATTTGGTCCTTCAATGCTGTCAAATATCTGTGCTGCTCTGGAGGTTGAGCCCGTCCAGTCGAGTGCCCCAATCAAGCACAACCTGCCTTTTCATTTACAAGCACTAGCTCCAGCTAGCCCCCGCCGGGCAATGGAAGAGGCCATTACTCTTGCTAGAGTCCTCCGTGGTCTTATCCGCAAATCCATTCCAGTCCACGAGCATCCCGATGTGCTCACCCGTCCTATGGATGCTAGAGCCGATGTCCGCGCCTTCCTCTCAGAGAGGAGCAAGGTTCTTCACATGTCGGGTCTTCCTCACGACACTACCCAGTCTGAACTGGAAAGCTGGTTTACTCAGTATGGAGGGCGTCCCATTGCATTCTGGACTCTGCGTACACCGGAGCAACACAAGCCAACTGGCACTGGATTTGCCATCTTCTCTTCGCATGAAGAGGCTGCTGAAAGCCTGTGCATGAACGGTCGTGCCCTCAACGAAAAGGCTATTGAGGTTTCCCCTTCGAGTAGTCGTGTTCTTGACCGTGCTGCGGAGATTCTTACTCCTTTCCCCCCAAGTAAGAACCGCCCTCGTCCTGGTGACTGGACTTGCCCCAGCTGCGGTTTCAGCAACTTCCAGCGTCGCACTGCTTGCTTCCGTTGCTCTTTCCCCGCTGTTGGCGGTGGTCCCATGGGCGATATGAGCTATGGTGGTTACGGCGGTGGCGCTTTTGGTGGCCCACCTAATATGATGCACCCTCATCACAATATGGGGCACCACAACCATAGCCATATGAACCACGGAGGTGGCCGTATGGGCGGCAGCGGTGTCGTACCATTCCGTGCTGGTGACTGGAAGTGTGGCAATGAAATCTGTGGTTATCACAACTTTGCGAAGAATGTGTGTTGTCTCCGCTGCGGCGCTAGTAGAGCTGGCGCAGCTATTGTTGCTGACGCCGGCTACTCTTCGAACATGGACTCTGGCAATAACTACAACATTAATCACAACTCCATGGGTGGCAACCATGGTCCCCCAGGTGGTCCTTTTGGTGGTGGTCAGGGTAATACGGGCTTCCAGTCCAGTGGTGGCTACGGTGGCCAGCACTTTGGAGGACCTCCTAGCACCTACGCTCTACCCTCGGGCATCGGAGGTTCCGGTGCTGCTCCTTACTCTTCTGCCATTGGTGGTAACCACTTTGGCCCTGCACCAGGCAATCATGGCGGTGCTGGCTTCGATAGCCGTGCTGCCGAGGCTGCATTTCAGTCTGCTAACAACGGACCTGCGAACGCCGGTTCCTCGGCCAATTTCTATGGAAACAACGCCGAGGGTGACCCGTTCTCGTTCCTATCTACTGGTATGAACAGTCTTTCGGTAGGTGGCGCTGACGCTCGCCAGAATGGCGGCCCTGCTCCTGCCACAAAGTCTCCAGCTTAAGCACATGTTCAGAGACACTTGGAGGAGTAGTCTGCTGCCTGGAAAGTAATACTACTTACTTTATCGGGCCTACTACTTTCTCTGCTGTATACTCAAACCATGTTACTAAATCATGGGCTTTGATTTCATTTGGTCTTTTTTGGGTTAGTTAGTTTTGGTCATCTGTGATTGAGCTTTGTTTTCTACATGAAGCACACCCAAACTCGTTTATACAGTCCCCGGCAAGCATATACAACGACATTTCATTTTACACATATACGAATCTCTACACCAAAAAAAAATAAAATAAAGAAAACACACTTTCAACAAAACATCAACGACAAAAAAAATCCCGGGCGCGGGTTTTGGGCTGCGGCTATCTGTATATGGGACGGATATGGACAAAGGACATCGGAAGGGGTGGGTGGAGTTGCGCGTCTCTTGGGAAGCATGTCATTGTGTGCAAGCTTTACAGTGCATTTTTTTTTGGGAGGACGGGGCTTCAGTTTGGTCTCCTTGGATCAGGGTTCTTACATTCTGCTTTCGTGCATACTTGTCATTTTTTTTTAAAAATCTTCTTCTCCGTCTTCTTTTGCTTCTGTTTGGCATTTTCTTGTTTATTACCTTTGGCTCTTGGTTAGCGGATCATTCATTCTTAGTATCGGGCTTGAGCTATCCCCTTTCTCTTTCATCAGCTCGAGCTTCTCTCTTGTCTTTCGGTTCGATCGATTTCAAAAATTGTTACATGGATGGGGGGGAGCTGGAGTTATTTTTTCGGTGGGATGGCCAAGGGACTACACATGACAAGGCCTTGTTTCTTTCTTTCTGGGTGGGAAGTCCTGCTTTGGTTTCTACAACTTGAACTACAACTATCACTAGTTCTAAACGATAACGTGGGGAAAAAAAAAGCAAGGCGCCTTATACACAAATGGCTGGGATGGATGGTTGCTTTTCTTTCAATTTCTTTCCAGTTTACACTTCAATGCTTTCTTTCTTTCTTTTTTTTTTTTCTTTTTTTTTTCTTTCTTCACATATTTGTTTAATCATTTCCGTCTCTCGTTTGTTATCTACTTTTCTGCGTATCTTTGTCTTTGTCTTCTGTCTTTCCATTTCTCTATTTGTCATTTGCTCTAGTAACTCAATCCTGAGTGGAACCTGTCACTTTGGATGGTATATGGCGAGAATAAGCTATCCCTATCTTGGTGTAGCCAACAGCTAGGCACCGGTATCTGATCTGCGGCCTTTCTGCTTGTTTCTCAATATATGTAAGCTATCCATTCAAATGGCCACTGTATCTGCCTTACTTACTGGTCTAAGCCGCCTAAGTTGCCCTCAAATGTGTTTGTTGGCTTTTCATGGTGTCTGGGGTTGGTTGACATTAAACGGATATATTGGAGAAGCAGCTGGATTTACGCGATATTCCGGACTAAACCAGCTATACGACTCCAACATCTGTCTTTCTGTTGTTCAAGGTTTTTCTCTGGGCCGGTTTTGGGTGGTGTTGATTTGGGGAGGGGGGTGGGAAAGGCTGGTTTTCGTTATCAAGATTCGCAGATGGGGTAGCCATGCCATGCCATCTTGTCGGATTGGAAATATTGTTCGTTGTGGGCATTTCCACAGCTTTTTTTGCATAGCATGGTGCATACGGGGTTTTCTGGGGAGTAATTTTGTTGCATAAGGGAAATTTGATTGGGATTGGCTTAAGTTGGTTCGGTTATTTTCGGGTGCACTCTATTTTATCGCTAGGTTTTATCAAGCAAACAAAACTTGATATCAAATAGGCGGTTGTTTTTTGGGTCAGGCTTGACTCCTTGGGGGGGGGGGGGGAGGAGTTGATTTCTCTTTGAACCAGAGCAGGTCAAATCGGGTCAGGAATCACGGGTATGGATAGAATTTGCTCAGAAGCGACAAATCAAATACTATCGTTTTGCTCTTTAAATCCCCAAAAGTATCGAATTATATGTTGTGTTGGTAGTATAAAGCAGTGCTGTTGTTTTCAATCTTGTGTCACGTTAGTATGTTATGCTAGTGAAGCTCTATCATCGTGATGCTTAACCCTTTTAATCCCATAGATGTATATTGGCTAGCAAATCGACAACATCCGTGCCATCCCCTCCGTCGTCAGAGCCACTCTCCCATGCCATAAAACTCTGTGAGCCTTCTTCCTGCTGCCAAAATGATTCAGGACTTGGTATATGGAAGTTATCAGGCTGCATGTTTTCATTATGGACAGGAACGCTTTGGTTTTCGTAGCTGAGCTGGTCCCAGTCGAACTGTAAGTCTGCGGAATTATTCAGGCCATCGAGTATGAGCGCGTTGGAATAGTCGGCGTCGTTGGCCTTTTGGCTAGCGGCTATATCAGCCTCAGCAGCAAGCAAAATTGTATCCATAGCTATACGCTCATGGGTGTTCGGCTGTTTCTCGAAGCGGTAGAGCTGTGTTGCGCGGTGTGCAGCTTGTGCACGTGTTCGCTGCTGACCAGTCCAGCGACGCGACATCTCCCACTCAATGTTGTAGAACTCAACATTCGTGTAGTGTAGCGTCCGGAACTTGCCGTCTACGTTCCCATCAAGAACTTGAGCTAGGCGGTGACAAAGGACAGCATCCGCTTCGTCAAGACGATCTTGAAATCGAACGGCTTCTTGCTCAGCATAACTGAGCTGGTACCAACGCGCCTTTTGGACATGATGCATCGTGAAATGACCGGATGTGTTAACTAAAGACAGGAGTTCCTCTTCTTCTTTAGTTGAAGTCACTGTCAAGTCAATCTCCTTGGCAGTAGGAATCATATTCCGCCCGCTTGTCCATGAAAAATTTCCCCAGGTTAGCATACACTCAAGATGATCTTGCAACTGAAGTCCTCGACGGCCACTCTCCCAGGGTAATAGCTCATCGATACGAGCTAGATGATTGCTACCTTTGCCCCACCCTTCAAGGTGTCCTATACCGACCTCAGGTAAGGGCACTCCCCAGATTCCCGTATTAAATACACTTAGGCGTCGTGCAGCATCGTCTACGTTGTACTTGTAGCGAACTCGGTGACCCATAATCTCCTCTAAAGATGTGTACTTGCGACGGAAAAGAACAGCCCAAACATCGAAAAGACCCTTTTGGCCCATCAAGAAACAAACAAAGGTGTCAGAATGTGGCCCGAACATGGGTTCCTGGAAGCAAAGACGCAGCTTGATCATGAAAAGCTGGGCGTTATACAAGTCCTGGTCAGTCCACACTTCTCTGTTGGTGATGATGGCCTGTCGAATCTTGGTAGAGGCTATGTCGTTGAAGAACCACAACTTCTTTAGGGTCCGGTCCATAGTTTCCGGCATGCGATGGCCAGAGCGAGCCATAATACCAATGATTTGGCGAACATAAATGTGGCGTTTCGCAACCATCTGAAACCATTTCATAGAGGGAACACGGCGAACTGCATGCATAACCGGATCTTCTATGTTTGGACACCGGACTCCAAAGGCATTAGTTCTTCCAAGTGGGTCTAGAATAGTGAGCCTTCCGTAAGCTTTCCACGGAAAGTCTCTCCAGCCATGTGGAGCCATATTCTCCAGAAGAGTGTTGATGGACGACGTTAGATGTGCATCAAATAACATCTTGACGGGCTTGCTGATGCAGTATATCGTCATAACATCTTCAGCCCTCACATACGACAGAATCTGTAATAGTATGTGGAGATGAGGCACCAAGGCCTCGAAAATATCTAGGCCGTTTTTGAGACGGCCGAAACCAGGGACGGGATCATCAAGAATCAAGGGCAGAGTTTGAGACTCAACACCCAGACGTTTGGCTTCCAGTATCCTGAGTTGTGCACGGTATATATCAGAACGTAACTTGGGAGGCAACTCGTCGAAGCCTGGCGGCAGCCCTGTTGGGGGGTAATTTGGGGTCTTAGCAGGCATCGTCCTTATTTTCCGTACGCGATGAAGTAGAAAGAAGTTAGATTGCTTTGTTGAGAAAGTTTCTGTGAATAATTGATGGCCAAAGAAGAGCGTTCCGTCATATTAGTAGATAAAAGGAAGAAAAGTATAGTCCGTATCAAATTCCTAGACGTGTGCTTTTGTACGGCGCCATTTGTTTTTTTTCTTTTTCATATGGTCTGAAGGGTAGTTGCCTATCTGTCTGGAGTGCAAATATTGCCTTGAGGACAACCATCCTGATTGTGCGTTCATTTCTAGTCCGATCATAAGATAAGCCTCTCACTCCATCTGATTTGCCCTGCTTAGTATATAACAAACATGTGTATCGTAGTAAGATCATGTTAACTGCAACGTCATCAACTATGGTTCCTATGACAGAAATAGTAATACTGATATCCCAAAAAGATGGTAAATTACAGACGAACTACCACAAGTATATACGTAACGTCAGTCTACCCGTTTTGCGCCACCACTCGCTCTACCACCAGATATAATCCACTTCTGGTGTATTACACTTTATTATTTCTCCTCTTAGGCGCATGACTGGCAAATTCTTATTCCATGCACTATCTCTTCCAGAGGTGATATACTAATATACTACGTTTACATTATGGTTACCTATTCGAGCTTGATTGCCTTGCATCATCATAGTCTAATTATACCCTCTTAGTGCAGGCCTTGCTGGTGTTTCTATGATTTGAACATCGCAAAAAATAAGGCGTCTTTCTACTCCGTTCTACTCCATATCTTCCAAAGGAATATCGCCCTCATCTCGCATTACTAATTGACTAGCCACCTTCCACACCTGCAATAGGTTGTCTTCGGCCGCACTAGCTACCAACCAAGGCTCATTTTTGTTCCAGCTGAAGTCAGCAAGATGGTTTGTGTGGCCACCATGCATGAACAGACTAGATGTGTTGTTAGTAATCAGCTATGTTCAAGATTATGACAAATGGTAAGCTTACAGTTCTGGTGGGCCATCCTCGGCATCTTCAGGAAGTTGCTCTTCGCCAATACGTGATAGATCCCAGAAGAGAATACGACGATCGTAACTTCCAGAGCCTAGGATACCGGGCTCCGTAGGGTGCCATTGCAGTGATGTAACGGCATCTTCGTGGCCCACGAAAGTGTGTATCTTTTGCTTGATGTTGCGGATATCCCAAAGACCAATAGTCTTATCGCCTGAGGCCGTTGCTACAAGCACCTCCTGATGCGGGTTCCAGGCCAAAGCATTGATAGCATCAACGTGACCACCGGACGCTGTGAGAGCGCACTTTGAGGTTGACGGCTCACGTAGGTCGACGATTTTCAACGTGAGATCGTCCGAAACAGTTCCAATAAAGTTCTTCACAACGGGGTGGAACTGAACATCGTTGACAATGTTATCGTGATGGGTGTAGCGCTTCTTGGGCTTCAGGATGGAGTTGCTAGCAGTATAATCATTCAGGTCCCTATGAAAAAGGCAGTTAGTATGAGTAATGGAACCACGTAATAAGGTCAAAACGTACCAAAGACACATAGTCTTGTCTTCGCTACCGGTTGCCAGAACGCCCATCTCATGGGGGCTCCAGCAAAGACCGAAGCCCTCGCCATCATGGCCATGTAATTCAATATGCGCTTCAAGGCTAGTTCCCGGGGCGACTGAGAGCTTTGAGCGATCAAAGATAAGAACGCGGCCATCAACTGCCATTGTCGCAATCTGATCAACGTTCAGTGGGTTGATCCGGGCTTTGTTAACCTCGCCGGGATGGTTGATTCTATGCACCACACTGAACTTCATACTAGGGCCGCCAGCCCGCTTCCCATAGCCGCCAATTTCCTCCTTATCGTCATCATAGTCCTCGGGGTTTGGTGCAATCGATTTTGGAATCTGGACTTCCGCAATTTGGACTTGGTTGGGTACATCATTTGAGGTGTGTGTGCCTATCAATAGTCGATGGGTATTATACGGCTTGTCCTTCTCTTCTTTGACATCAGGGAACCACTCAACAGTCAAAGTGGGCCATTCCAGTGCAGTGCTAGAGTTCAGTGAGCTATTGTGATCATAATAGTGAGAAATTCTTGCAAGTAAACATACCTCAGGACCATGTCATAGAGGAAAGGGCTGTTTTTCTTCCATGTTTTATATTCTGCCTCGTGTCAGCAATTTGCTTTACACAATCCAGCACTATGCTAACATAAGTTACCTTCATTAATCACGCGCTGAGCCTCTTGTTCTTGCTCTTCCATGGAGAGGGCGGCAGCTATTATGTATTAGTCGACTATCTTGCTTGCGATATATATCGTTCGGGGGGTTATACTATGCTCTTCCAAGCCTTCCGAAGGGGATGCTGAGACCATCGTGAATGATGATTGATTTGTACTGAAATTGACAAAAGTATTTGTGGGGATGGGAGTTCGTGGCTTCAATTAGGGCCTAGGCCGTTGTAGGTAGCTTTGATAGTGCCCAGGGAAAGATGTATTTTGAAGATTGGATGAGTGAGTGCAAATGAAGCGTAATTGTGAACAGAGCTCCATTTCATAGCTCTAAAAAGTATTGCGACGCGCTAGAGAAGCTTGCTCAGCGCGTTAAGTGACAGCTGTCCCCAGCTGACCAGCTGCAACCTCTACTAAGACCCTATACCCTAGTCTGTTTTCATGTACCACAAATTCAATGGTGGGGTATATTCATCATAGCTTGACAGGACAAGGCTATATACATAGAAAGTTAGTTTATCCCGTAACAAAAAAATAGACTGTACAACAAAGAGGAAAGCAACCAATCACAAACACTATAGATGCGCATTGTAACAAATAATATATTATAGTAAGCACGAAATCAAAATATCGGTTTCACATTTTTAAGTATTCAACGTTATGAGATAAGCTGCTTGGGTCTTCAGCCTTGCGATTCTGCCAGCCTTCACCGCCAATTCCCACCACCAACAAGGCGTTGTCGCACTTAGTCTCACAACATACAACATCCCACCAAAGGAAGCTCTCTCTGTTTGGCCATCTTTAAACATCATTGTGCGACAACGTCCATCAGAACTACGCACTTAAAAAGCTTTTAGTTTTCTTCGGACATAGTGCCATCCATATACCTCCTTTCGCTACTTGATTCGCTTTTGCTCGCTCTGCAATATATACGTTGGCCTCGTAACCGCAAATATGGGGTAAGGACTGCTTTCCCATAGCTGCATGCTCTTTAGCTTTTAGATACTAACAACATATTCTTACTACAGTGTTCCCAAGTTCTTCAGATGGATTTCCGAGCGGTATCCCGCGATATCACAATTGATCGCTGAGAATCGTATTCCTGAGTTCGATGCTCTATATGTATGTATACTCAACCCTGGATTAATCGCCAATCGCTTCTACTTCCCGCAAGCGAGCATCGCTGATACCTTTATAATAATTTTAGCTCGACATGAACGGTATCGTTCACAACTGCACACATAAGGATGCTGGCGAAGATGCAACTTTCCGCCTCAGCGAGGAGGAAATGTTCATGCGCATCTTCAACTACATTGAACACTTATTCGGCAAGATCAAACCAAAGCAGCTTTTCTTCATGGCCATCGATGGTGTCGCTCCCCGAGCAAAAATGAATCAGCAGAGATCTCGTCGTTTCCGTACAGCGCGGGACGCTGAAAAGGCTCGCGAGCAGGCTATCAAAGAGGGCGTTGAAATGCCGAAAGAGGCACCATTTGACAGCAACTGTATCACTCCTGGTATGGTAGCGTCATGTCAATAGCATCAAAAATGCGTCATCTTCTAACATCACTTGAAAATAGGAACCGAGTTTATGCAAAAGCTATCTCATCAACTGAAGTACTTCATCAACAAGAAAGTATCCGAAGACTCAGACTGGCAGGGGTGCGAAGTCGTTCTCTCTGGCCATGAGGTTCCCGGTGAAGGAGAGCATAAGATCATGGAGTACATCCGTAATGCGAAAGCACAACCCGGATACAACGCCAACATGCGCCACTGCTTGTATGGCCTTGATGCTGATCTGATTATGCTGGGTCTTCTTAGTCACGACCCCCACTTCTGCCTACTAAGAGAAGAGGTCACCTTTGGCCGTGCGTCCAAGAACAAGTCAAGAGAATTGGAACATCAAAATTTCTACCTCCTGCACTTGTGTATAGTCCGAGAATACCTTGAGCTAGAATTCAAGGAACTAACACTACCTGGCGTTCTCAAGTTTGACTTCGACTTAGAACGTGTCATCGACGACTTTATCTTGATGGCCTTCTTTGTCGGTAACGATTTCCTACCAAACCTCCCCCGCTTACACATCAACGAGGGTGCATTGGCAGCCATGTTCAGACTTTACAAGCAAGTTTTACCTACTTGTGAAGGATACATCAACGAAAATGGTGTCATCAATATTTCCCGCCTCATCAAATTAGTAGAAGAATTAGCTAAAGATGAGAAGAACCATTTTGAAGACGATGTTTCAGACGAGGGATGGTTCCAGTTCAAAAGAATAGAAGATTCGCTTGGTTCTGCTGCGAAAACACATGGAGGTCGTCGCAAAAACAACAAACAATCGACCTTGAGCATCACCGCTGCACAGAGAGATCTGTGGAAAGATAAGATCAAACCATTTGTCCAATCACGTTCGAAGGAGCCTCTCAATCTTGGATCTAGCTTAGATGCTGCGAATCGCAAGTTTGTACAAGATGTTGCTGATAAGTTGCACATGCCTTGGTCTACAAAGGAGAATGAGTCTGAAACACGTGATCTAATTGTGGAATTCCCTCATCGTCCTGATCACGAAGAAGATGAATCGGATGAAGAAGAGGGCAGTGTTGCTGTCTATCGCATCATCAAACAGTATGACACTGCTAACGTCATCCAAGAGGAGGAAGGAGATACCGCAGTCGCATTCGAGGAAATCTACCAGAAGAAATTTCAAGGATGGAAAACTAAATACTATCTGCAAAAGTTCAAGGAGTGGAAGCCTGAGAATTACGAGCAAGAGCTTACCGCTCTTTGTGAGAATTACGTTCAAGGCCTACAGTGGGTATTATACTATTACTACCGTGGCATAGCATCATGGCCATGGTACTACCAATATCACTATTCTCCCTTGACTTCTGACATCGTTAAGGGTATCAAAGCTGATTTGAACTTCGAGAAGGGCGAGCCTCTCCGTCCCTTTGAGCAACTAATGGGTGTACTGCCTGATCGCAGTAAGACCATTGTACCTAAAGTGTTCTGGCCTCTCATGACCGATCCAAAGTCCCCGATCATCGATTTCTATCCCCACGATTTCGAATTGGACATGAATGGCAAGAAGATGGAGTGGGAAGCCGTTGTCAAGATCCCGTTCATTGATGAAAAGCGCCTACTTGATGCCATGGGCCCTATAAACCCCACTCTTTCCGCAGAAGAAGCAGCGCGTAACACATTTGGCGTGGCTCTGAAGTTTAGCTACTCGCCCGAGGCCAATTACAAGTACTTGTCATCTATGCCCGGCATCTTTCCTGACGTTCTCAACTGCCACTGCGTGGAAAACATCTTCGATCTTCCCAACGTTGAGGGCCTTCAGCTCCGTGAGGGCCTAATGCCCGGTGCTAAAGTCAAAGGCGGTGCACTAGCTGGATTCCCGTCCCTCTATACCCTTCCTAATTCCGGCGTGTTAGTTGAAGGTTATGGAGTGAATGTGTTCCAATCTGATAGTCGTAACCCTAGTATGATCATCACACTGACAGAGTCTGATACTACTACTAAGATTGAGGCGAACAAAGCAAAGCTTGGTAAGCGTTGCTTTGTAGGCTACCCGTTCTTACAGGAAGCCCGAATAACTAAAGTTTCCGATGAGTTGTTCGATTATGAGCTTGGACCCAACGGAGATGTCAAGCAGCATAATCACAGTGAGCGACAAATCAACGAATGGTCCCGTGAAGCTGCCTATATCGAAAACTGGAACTCTAAGCGTATGGGCTTCGAAATCGGCTCAGTTGAGACGCTAGTCAAGGTTGAAATGCTCAAAGGCCTAAACAAGACCGATGACGGCGCTTTGGTCAAGGAATATGCCGAAAACCCTAGCGTAAGATCTATATATGCCGCACAGACCATAGTTGATGCTGTTCTGGAGGAAGATACCCGTTTCATCGAGAAGACAGCTCTTCCGGTCACGGAAGAGTTTCCTGTTGGCACTCAAGCCTTTTTTCTTGGAAGGTACAACTATGGACAACCCGTCAAGGTGATTGGACACAATGACCACAAGGTCAATGCCATTATTATGGCTCTAAAGGGCAAAGAGAATGAGTTCAGTCGTCAAATAATTTACGATTACACCAGCCGCAACCGCTATACCCCTTCTTACGCAGTTGCTAGAAAGCTTGGTATCGATGCTCTTGTGCTGAGTAAGATCACATCTTCATATCAAATTGAAGCTGTGGGGGGATTGCGCGTCAATCTCGGGTTAAATCTTAAGTTTGAGGGCAAAAAGCAGAAGGTTTTGGGATATTCACAGAAAACCCAGACTGGCTGGGAGTTCAGCAATCTAGCCTTAGACCTCATTCTTAAGTACATGGTTACTTTCCCAGATTTCTTTGCCCAGGTAGGTCGTTACGCTACACGCAGCGATGTTTCGGCCAACCAGATCTGGCCCGACAAAGATGTTGCCCAAACTCGCGTTAAGGAAATCGTCGCGTGGCTTAAGAGCGAAGGTATCAACAAACTAGATCGTGTTCCCCTTGAGGCTGAGCAACTTGATTCTCAGGTAGTTACAGCCCTTGCCAACGCTGGCATAGAGAATGCTGTCAGTCTCGGTGACATGGTTCCGCAGAAGATGCAGAACATTCCCCGCGCCGCAATTCTCAAGCCGACTGAGGCAGAGATCATGCTCGGCAACCAGTGCTTCCACCTGGGAGACCGTGTGATCTTTGCAGCTTCTTCTGGAAAAGTTCCGCTGGGATCTCGTGGAACCGTTGTTGGTTTGAGTCGCACTGCTACTGCTGTACTTCTCGATGTCGTGTGGGATATTCCTTTCATGAGTGGCTCTACTCTGAATGATCGTTGCCCTCCGTTCCATGGCATGACAGTCGCTTCATGGAGTGTATTGAATACGTCCGACAAGCAAGTTGTATCTGATTCCAAGGCTGCTAATAACCGTAAACCTATTAACGGAACTTCTCAGCCTGAGAGCTTTAGTAGCAATGCTTTCAAGGACAGCCCTGCTCCTCCTCCGATCCGTGGCGGGTGGAGCACTGCTGCCGGTAAACGTGGAGGTCGTACTGGTGGATCCTTGAACAACAAAGGGCCCAATCTTGAGCATTCTAGTATGGTGTATCGCCCCCATCCTAATTCCCAGGCGAATGGCAACGGCCGTGGCCGTGGTGGCTCTCGAGGTGGTTCCTATGGCGCATCGCCCATGCAATCATACAATTCTGTTCCTCCCCCTGTCAGTCTAGATGCCCCTTCTCATAGAGGTCGCGGTGGCCGTGGCGGCCGTGGACGTGGTAGCAATCGCAGTAGAGGCGGTGATCGTGGCAGAGGCAACCGTGGTGGCGCCCCTGTTACATCTTCATAAACTAGTACTCTAGTTTATTCTTTCTTTCTTTTTTTTACCTTGTCGATTGCATATCTTGTGGCTTGGCGTGACTTGCCATAATCTTAGTTTCCATTGCTTCTTATATTTTCTCTTGTAGAACTGTTGTGTACTAATATTACGTGTCACGAAGGTCGCGGCTCTTTCCAGTTTATGATTTCATATAGAGTCCATCTCATGGTGCTTTCTGTGCAGGGCCATTTCTTTCGGTTTACTGTGTTGAATGTTAGAATATGTCAAGTACTGCTGTATTCTATGGAATACAATACAATACTATTAAGAGCATGTAGCCTCCACTTTATATATATACATATACGTACATCACATATATATAGTTATTATGAGAAGTGAGTGTATGATTAATGTGCAAGTTGCATGATAGATAGATAGTATTATATGACCCAAATCAATGGTGAACAAATGAGCATGAAATGGGTAGATCAAGACATTAAAAAGAGAGACAATATGTTTCAGTAGATCCAAAACTCCATAGCTTGAAATGAGAGGAGGGGGGGGGGGGGGGGGGGGGGGGGCAGCGCAGACTATAGCAATTCAATATAAAACCGAAAAGAAAAAAGAAAGAGAACAGATGCAGATGGAAGCTTAGCTTGTAAAATTAAAATTTCCTTTTCTGCACTCACCTAGCATTTAAATAAGACCTCCAGTTTCATGGTACATGTATACCCTTAGACTTCGCTCAACAACAGCTTCCGCCGCGTCGTTGACTATTAGTGAGCGTGAAAACCTCTTCCCACTCTCTCATGCCGCCTCCGGTTCTTCTTCGTCTCCGGGCGCTTCCAGTTTGGGAAGCACCGCCATCATCGCCGTTCATAGAACTCCTGATACTTGCTCCGTCGCTATTACCATATATATATCCTGCGCCGTAGCCATCGCCATACTGGATACCGCTCAGCGGATCATCTGGGTCGATGTCTCCGAGTTCAATCTTGATAACAATCATGCGGGCTAGCCGTTCAAATACTTCGTCAACCTGATCTCCGCTAAATGCCGAGGCCTCCATGACAGCTGATACACCCACCTGCGATGCCCAGCGGTTTGCTTCAGCGGCCGATACTTCACGGCCCTCGGGTGCAACGGTAGCGCGGACTGAGTTGGACACAGCGGTAGATGTTGAGAATAAATTTGCGGCATTGTTGTGGAAACCTCCATGAGTGCTGCCACCAGCTATACTTGGCGGGTAATCGCCCATTGTCATAGTGGATGTAGATGCATAGCTGCTCGGTATAGTGGAAGATGGTATACTAGTGTTGTCAGGATGTACTTCGGTAGCGAGATCGAGTTTGTTGCCGACCAACAAAAGGCTAAGCTTTGGTGACGCAAGCGCGCGGGCATCGTTTAAAAATGGTTGCAGTGAGTTGAAAGAAACATGCGAAGTTATATCGTAGATGAGAATAGCACCAGCGGCGCCACGATAGTACGAACGTGAAACGGAGCGGAAACGTTCAGTTCCGGCAGTATCCCAGAGCTAGTAAGATGAAATTGCTTTATTAGTACAAAGTGCACTCACAGATAGCTTCTAACATAATAAACAAGATAATGAATGAATGGGGGCGTAAACAGACTTGTAGTTTTACGCGCTTGCGGCGCGCACCAGTACCGACTTTGATAATTTTGCTAGCGAATTCAACGCCGATGGTTTGAGAAGAGAGCACGCGCCATTCGTTTTTGACAAAGCGATGTAGTAGACAGGATCTACAAGAAAAATAAGTGTTAGCAACAAATGACGTCAAGGAGCGTTAACACTGTCGGCATCCTGTGAGGGCGGGGCGGGGTGGAAGATGGCAGAACGTCCAGGGGTCCGGTTCAACATTGTGAGAGGGAGCATATCACTTACTTTCCAGTACCGCTAGGGCCGAGAAGAATGATCTTGGCAAGATAGTCGTACATGCTTCCGAGTTCCTGCGAATAGTAGTAATTGCGATATCGTCAGTTTCGCTCGAATTCCATAGGCGCAAAGTAGAAGCGGGGTGTCATGCCAGAGCAGATAGACCCCGTGGGCTATTAAACGCAGCTAGACCTTACGTCGTCAATATCAGATATCAACATACCTGCTCACGCACTGTTCCAGCACTATCATCACTAGTGCCAGAAGAGCGCCGTGGCCTTGTCATGATGCACACTTCACACAAAAAACCAAATAGAGAGGTTAATTAATAAGCTGAGATACAGAATGCGCCGTCGCCGGTGAACTTTGAAATGAGCGCTATGGACTTAGTCTCGTAACGTAAAAAATTATACTAAGTTCTAAAAAGTAGTTGAAGAACTAGAGACGGCCAAATTAAGTAAGTAACTAGACGATGTGGCAGAGTAGTTCATAGCACAGGGTACCAGTATGTCTTCTGTATGTTGCGCAGTCAAGAGAATGATCGAAGGTTGGAAGAGATGACGCAGTTAGGGTCTGTGGTCTGTTCGGCTAGTGACTGGTAGGCAAACCAATTGGAAGTGAGCTTAGCAAAGAAAGATCAAACATAAAACAGGGAGAAAGAGAAAAAGAAAGAGTCCATGATGGCGAGAGTGTTTTGTACGTTAAACAGAGAAGCGGATGAGCCCAAAAAAAAAATCTAAACAATTAATCGTTACATTGGGAAAAGAAACGCAAGACTAAGCAAGGAATAAAGTTTGAGATTGAACGGAGAAAGAAGAAACATTCCAGGGAGGCTCAGCGCCTATTGTTTGTTGATTAGCAAGTGATAAACTATATTAGTACTACTGGGTTGTAAGAATTAGCACAGTAGTAGCTTCTGTCTATGATTGATTTAAGCAGGATCAGGTCACTACAACAACTGAAAGCCACAGCGTTAATATCAGCACCAGCTTGGCCTTTGCAAGTCCGACTCACTTCCTTAGTCTTTGGTTGAGCCTTATCAGGCTTATCATGCCATAAAAAGCTATAAATATAGAAGCAGAGCAAACAGAAACCGCTATCGCGAACAAAGTGGCCGCTGAAAAGAAGCCGCTGAGAGAATGAAAGGGATGCAAGCGATTCGTTCTACAGTGTGGTCATTAAAGTGGGCCTAGCAGCTGTCTTATTTTTCCTCAAAAAGACATGTACTAACTACCTTTAGTTAGCAATAGGTAGGTAGGTAGTAGTAATATATTGTATTTTTTTCAATAAAAGATGGCAATTCCCAATGCATATTGTAATATCAAACGATTTGGTCACACAGAAGCAATATAAAAGACCCTTGATCTTCCATTCGCGAAATACCATAAGCACCATACAAGATAACGTGGATGCTACATAGTAAGTTGATCTGCTGTTGCAATGGCTATACTCGTTACATACAAGGCTACTGCATTGGGTAGCGAGCTGGCTACCTGCAGAGTTGGATTTTCTTTTGCTCGATGTCGGCCAAGCCTTACGTTTTAAGCTATCGGTTCCAGACCTAGGACTGTCTTTTTTTTACAAATAAACTAATATTTCGCGAAGCGAATAACTCGTTTGAATGCTTGCACCTCTTCTAACATTAACATCTAACTTATTCATAAATTAAAGACTAAGCTACTTAAAGTCGCACAGTAATGTTATATATTTTATTACCCATAGATTCCATCACTAGACAAAAGAGGCAAAAAGTCACATAGTGGTAAGTATATTGAGCAACTAGCTCCAATTTTAGGGTTAATGTGGGTACAGAGGTTGACGTCATTCGGAGCTTTAGCTTCGCGGAGTTTTAGTGATGCCAATATTATTTTCCGTCTTCTTCCATCGGCCTCAAGTTTATAGAGCTGCGAAATTTGACGGCATGGCTTGCATAGGCGTTACATGATTATAACATTGCGCGACGTGGAGAATGAAAAATGATTAATACATATGTATAAGCTCCCAGTCCCGCATTTGGTAGAATATTGGTAGCACTTCAACGGTAATCAATAAACGACGTGATCGAGCGTGCCTCGGCAACTAATAAGATTTACAAGGGCTGCTGTTCTTTTTGGAGGCGACCGGGCGCAATATGGCTTTGCTTTATTTGCTTTAATAAGTGGCAAGGTCTCCAAATCTGGTTCTCCGTTTTATAATTTCTCTTCATATATAAAGCGAACGTACTTCTGTATCACGAAAGCTTCTCTAGTTCAAACAACAATTGCATAGCACGCAAACCACGTGTTGTCCATCCACTATGAAGATCAGTGGCCGTACTTTTGCTATCACAGGCGGGTAAGCTGTCTTAAGAAATGCCGCCGGACCACCATCCAACCACGAAAGCAGCACTGACCTTATCCACAGTGCATCGGGCCTCGGCCTCGCTTCTGCAAAGGAGCTCATCGCCCACGGCGCCTATATTGCTATTCTAGACTTCAATGAAGAGCTGGCTGAGAAAGCCGCCAAGGAGCTCGGCGCCGTTGCGCGCTTTTTCCACTGCAATGTCCGCGAAAACGATTCTATCGCCGCTGCTGTTGCCGGCACACTCAAGTGGACCGAGGAAACCGGCAAGACTCTAGGCGGCGTGATTCCCGCAGCCGGCACTGGCTTCCCGGGGTTGGTATGTTTTACGTGTTATCCTATGTAGATTGCTCTCGCGGAGTCCTCAAGTCTTGCATACTGATATACCGTCTTCCTAGCTCATCAACCGCAAGGGCGAGACCCTGGATATGGATCTTGTCGAAACGGTCATGTCTATCAATGTTTTGGGCACGCTTAACGTAGTGCGGCAGTTCCTCCCTGCCTTGACCAAAGTTGCCCCCGAAGGCCCCGATGGCGAGCGTGGTGTGATTGTAATGGTTGCATCGTCTGCTGCCTTTGAGGGCCAGCGAGGCCAGACGGCTTATGCTGCTAGCAAAGGCGCCGTGGCATCCATGACTCTTCCAATGTCTCGCGATCTGTCGCTATACGGAATACGTGTGGTTACTATTGCCCCGAGCATGTTCTCGACTGCTATGACTGAGATGCTTAGTGACAACGTTCGCAAGAGCTTGCAGAAGGCGATGGAGTTTCCTAGGCGTCCGGGAATGCCTGTGGAGTTTGGATTGTTGGTGCGACAGTCTGTTGAGAACATCATGTTGAACGGCACTGTCATAAGACTAGATGGAGCCATGCGCCAGCCAAGTAAATTATAAGGAACAGAGGCGTACTACGAGACTAAAGGCATGAGTATAACACAATGGGCCTTGAGGGGGAGAAAGGGGTTCATAGTTTTTCGTGTAATGAGATGTTGTGAATTTATTGAGAATATCTACTATATTTGATTAAGGCAAACTAGAATATAGCATTAAGACCCATTAGTCGGTATTAGAGACGGTAGCAACGTCCGATTTTCGTACGGCTGAGTCCATGAATTCAGATCGTTTCAAGATATTCTGCTGTAGATTGGGACTGACGTCGTTTACAAAGCGGTTTATGGGATAGGACAAATCAACTTGTGTAGATTTACAGGTGTGGTTACTGGGTTTAGGACACGAGGTTGGGCAAGATAACGACGGCGGACATGTGCTGGAGATATATTTGTTAGATATGCGATCGAAGATATGATACACAAGGGAATTCCTACAACACTAATGGTTGTATATGATAGGAGATACTTACGGAGAAGACATGATGATGAAGATGTTGACGATGAAGGCAGTTGGACGAATGAGACCAAGAAAATTTGGCCTCAAGTTTCGAATCAGAGGCAGGTGTTGATTCCTTGTCATACGATAGAAGTAGACTTCAGAAGAGAGACAGAGTAACCTATTTGTATTTTCAAGATCGTGCTGCACAACCACAAAAACTAAACAGTCAGGCCGTCCATATTGCCAAGCAACCAGAGTAATATGACAACACATATCTTAAAATCCTATTGTTCAAGATGTGACGATTCCACCAGCCTAAATCGCGAGTCAATGTTGGGTTTTTTAAGGCGAAGAACCGTAGCCCGCACACTGACGCCACAAAGTGTGCTGGCATCCCGCAAACCACACTATACTTTGTTCATCGATTTATAAATTGGAGATAGTAAATCTGATCAGTACAGAATGAAATACTAAAATAAGCTAGAGATTTATGCCGGCAGGCGAACATATAGACACAAATTGACTTCCGGAAGAGTCCTTATCTAGGCGTTGAGAAGGGGGGGGGGGGAGGTGTATTTACTTCTTACATAGATACACCCAGATGAGGATTACTAGTGACATCATTGGGGGATTATCATATCATGCTGTCTGCAAGAATGATGATATTTAAACAAACATTGTGCCATGATTGGAATGAATAAATTATAGTCGACGACAGACCGTTGCTACTATGTATACTTGACTGAATCGAGAATGTATACTACACGGATACAATTTCTGGGTTGACACTGGATTGGATAAGTCTGAAAGGAGTAAGTGATCGAGTTCTGCTACATAATGCTTACTTTTTATTTGTGCCAGCTCATGGCATTTTTTTTTTCTATAGTTAAAGCCAAGCATATCGGAGTGTTACATGGGGACTTTTTCTACTAATGCGTGTGTGTGATCATTCGGTAAGATTTAAATTAGGTACAGTGTAGTATGATACTGATGTAGTCGGTTAACTTAGCGGGTGGGAACGTTCTTAATTAAACAACCGTGCCTATGTAAAAGAAAAAAGAAAAAAAGTAACTAGTGGTTAGATATTGACTTTAGTTAGTATGTCGTCAACCATGATTTATGTAATTATATACGGTTACATGGCATAAGAACCCGACTACACGTATATAACAGATTTATAGGTCATTGAGAATAAGAATATATGGTCTTGATAAGCCTTCCAAAGGCAGAGATAGGCTCAAGGTACTCCAAGGTTATAGTGATAATGATTGACTATTGCAGGTCACTATAAACTGTATATTTAGTCCTTGTAAATTTATGTTTTATATTTCGCACTATAGCCACCACCTGGAATATATTAAACCACAAGTTTGTATCCTAAAAGCCGTCATGGGACATATACGCCGCAAATTCATCAATGTAGTTATGGCAAACCCCCCAATCTAGTTGCCAGGTCAGGTTCCTCTTCTTGAAATCTAGTTATCGCGTCTGGTTCAGTATAACTTTCAATGGGAATTATATCAGTGTTAGACAAGACGTATGCAGCCTCTGCTAATGGATTGGGATGGACATTTGACGCCTCTGAAGCCTTTGAAGCCTTTGAAACCTCGGAAGCCTCTGACACAACGTTAACATCACCCCCAATGCCGTATAGATCCGGGCTGTGACCCGCAGATACAGATCTGTTATCTATCTCGAACATGCCTGATGCATCAGAGGCCACAGAGGTAGTGTGTAGACACGACCTCGAAGGCTGGGCTGCGGTAGAAGAATCACTCTTCTCAGATCCTCTGGCTTTGATGTTGGAGATATCTTTGCCCTTCTTTGAATATCCTTGAGAGGGTGACATATTCTATAGAAGGGGAGTTAGTATTTAGCTAGTAGTCGAAGGCTATATGGGGCTTGACTAACTTTAGTGTATAACGGACGCTCGGCGAAGGCAAAAGTATTAAGTAGCAGATAGTATAGTAAGAAGTTGAAATTTTATAACAAGATAGAAGAGAAATTGAGTAGTTTATGATGTACATGTTACGAAGAAGCTAAATCGAGCCATTGTGGGCAGCAGTTGCCTGGTCTCTTATATAATTTTACTTGCGATATATCTAAGTAGCCCCAATCCCAATTTTATATCAATAGCCTGCGTTTCAACGAGCTTTTTCGATATGCCGGGATATGAAGTTGAGCCATGATATAGAAATCTCCGCGACGATTTACAATATCGAAAGAGTAGTTAGCTGCCGCGCTGTTGTAAAGCATGCGATTAACATGAACAGGAGGTAAGGGGCGTGTCCCCAGAAACGAGAAGGCTGCAGAATGGCGGTCTGCTTCTACTTCTGCTTCTTTTGTTTTATTCTTACTTCTATTTGAGGTGCCTACAATATGCGCACCCACGCCTTTTCAACTATGAACTAGCGAGCAGCCACAGACTATTGTCATTAGGTAAAGGGCTGGCAGGCATACAGAGTGCCGCGGCTCGCGCGATGGGCTAGGCTGACTGAGTTTGCATAGATCGATGCCTAACTTGACACTAGCATTGACTGTAGACGTAGATAGTGCAGAGATAGAGGTAGGTTTCCTTTTTTGTTTCGATTTACTTTTGCGAGAACCTGTCAACAAAGTGCAGTTCAGTCGTGCGCTGTAGCTTCAAACAAAGGCAAATATAGTTTGACCCCTTCGACAATTGAGTCTTGACAAGTTAAGTTTCAAATATACCATAGGGCTGACAAGGATAAGGGCCAATTGTAATCAAGTGGCAACGCTGCTGAGATATCTGGTCGTACCCGCATGGCTTTAGAATCATTGCTTGTACCGAAAGGAAAGTGCGAGAGGCACATTGCGTAGGTTTTTGGCGGTGGAATATATTGAAAATCAAGGTCTAAAAGATGCACAAGAGCCTATTATAGAACGTAGTGGGTTGCAAGTGTTGCTGTAAGGATAGTAAAAATTAGCTGTGCGTGCTTTGATATACTAATGCCGACTATCAGCGACGTAAGTGGCGTTATGAGACAGCAGTTTCTTAGAAACTTTATAGCATGAGTTGTTCGTATATTAATACAGCCTACTGTATTCTTCAAGTTGACGCGTACGAACTATATTTTACCATGAAAATGCGGTATTGTACAGCATATACATCAGCGACTCACTACAGGCCAATATACTACCAAACACAAAACGCCAACTCATACTACGATGTCTCGAACTTACCGTCGCATCGCCGTTTTTCTGACTTAGCGTACCAATGAAACGACTACTCTACTCTCACGGATTAGGTTTCCGTATGATCATTACTTTATTGGTGCTCTCAGCGGGATTGAAGAGTGGGTGTTGGCTTGGAAGGATTGTGAATATATGGTGATGTCTTGAAAAGCGGAGGTTTTGTCGTATAAGCGAGGTACTAGAAGCGAGGTACTAGAAGCAACGTCTAGTGATACCCAATTTGTACTGTTCTTTACTGTGATGTTATTTGTGACTGACTGAGGTAGTTTGTATCAGGAATAGTCAGGTTCTGAATAGTAATGATATATGATAAAGGCGCAAGCCGAAAGACCATCATAAAACGACATGTAGAGACTTTATGACTTTGTTCTCGTGGCGGCATATTGTTGGCTAACGTACGAGACCTGTGTAGATAGAGTGTTGTGCTGTTACGTGTCCATATAGCGGGCTGCGTAGTAACGGGTGTATGCACACCTGATTTCTTCAACGGCCTATGACCAAAGTAGCGGTCACAGACTTGAACTTTTCATCGAAGATATAATTGGTGGGGGAGGGGCGGGGGGCGGGATCTCGCTATACGGCTGTGGACATTGTTAAAGTAATAAGTTCTAAGTCTCTTATCGATGAATAAGAAAGCAACAAAACGAGGGGGCATGAGGTTACGTTGTTGGCATATATCTAAAGCTGACTGACTAGTGTTGATGCGATCTCATACGGGAAGTGACTTCATGTTGAATAAGTGAAGTCAGGTAGATATGATAGAGTTATTGATTAAAAAAAAGAGGTAAGATTGAGAGCAAGCTCGATATATTACAGTTACAAGGACTTCTGGCCATGTAGATGCCAAGACCGCCCACGGCTCATTATATCTCCATCGACGGAATTGAGAACGTATCAAAGCATATATATATATTATATATATGACTTGTGGACATTGTTAGATATATGTGCTGACCTGTTGGCATGTGTCGCTTGAATAGTGTTCTATTTCCTACAGTATCGAACCCTGAACTAAGGTGGCCTGATTAGTGTTAGTGGAGAGAAACGTGTTAGAGAGATTTCTTGCAGTCAGCTAGACAGGGCTAGTTAGCGCTGATAGCTGCAGAACATGCTACTATGTATCGAGGTAGAAGTAAATATTAGTTACTACAGCAAGAGAAATTGACGTTGTGATAATCAGCCTGTTTACAAGGTTTCTTATCGTTATCGGGACTCGGAGTGGGGGGGGAGGGGGCCAAATGCAAGGCTGAGCTGCTGCAAGGAAAAGTGTCAGCCTTGTATCGCATTACAAATAATATCATGATGTCTGAGCCATGTAGACGGTGAACACTATCATCGACAACCCAGAATATCTCAATAATCCACATTTTACAGAGGCCATAAACATGAATCCCGACAGAGCTGCTATGATTGAGCGAGGCGTTGGTGATGCCAGAGGCGCTGGAAGCAGTAGTAAAGCCAGCCGTGGCAGTGGCCGTGACGGCGGCAGTAGAGGCTATAGCTCAGCCCGCCGGGATCAGGATCGCTATGGACGCGAACGACGCGATAGAGGCCGAGACAACACTGGCCCACGCCATGGCCGCTCAACCCGAGTAACGAAGCCGTCTTCGCACAACTCTACACCCAAACACAGCGGTGGCAGCGCCGCCGCCTCTTCAACGCGATACCTGACCCAAGACGAGCAGTCGCAACAATACGTGGCCAACGAAGACATGTTTGTTCTCCAGCAGAGCAAAAAGAAGGCAGATATCCGCGTCCGCGAGGCTCGCGCAACTGCTATTGATAACCTAGCGTTCCCTTTACGATATATCGAGCCAGTGCGCGATGATTTCGATACGGACGAGACAGATATCGAGATTGACGTGCCAGACGCAATCTCTGTAATAACAGCCGTTGCAGACTCCGGTAGCTCGGCGCTTAAAGAGCTACAGGAAGAAATTACATCATATCAAACGCTGGAATCATTCCCACTCAGCCGAGAATATTGGGCCGCCGTTTCAGCGCTTGTCGCCGACGAAATCGATACAAAGGCCGATGATGGCGGTGCTCGCGTTGTAGAGTCTGTCAAGGCAGACATAGACCGCATCTTGGCCCCCAAAACGGGCGATCAGTTGGTCGTGTTGGAGAGTCAGATTAGATCGAAGCTCAGCGCAGATGACGAGAACACCGATGTTGATTACTGGGAGCAGCTCCTCAAGCGGCTGCTAGTATGGAAAGCAAAGGCGACTCTGCGCCGCATCGGGGATGTCATGTGCGCAAAACGAGTTGAGCTTTTACGTGAACGAGATCCCGATAAGGCTAAGGCCGTGGAAGCTGGCGAGACACTCGTATCGGCGACTGCCATGGTCAATAGCACCAACAACGTCAACGGCAACGGCGTGTTAACATCAAAAAAGCCTATCCCAGTAACTGCCATGTCTGCCGCCTCTATAAAAGTAGCATCATCCTCATCAGCTCCACCACCGGGCACGGCGCGGTTTGCGCGGACAGGGCCGGAGGATTTCTCGGCGGCCACTAAAGCACTATATGAGCGCGAAGTTGCGCGTGGCATCCGCGATGATGAGGAGATCTTCAGCACCGAGGAGGCCGTACCATCATCGGCTGCGCAACTGGTGTGGTCCAGCAAGTATCGCGCTCGTAAACCGCGCTACTTTAATCGTGTGCAGATGGGCTACGAGTGGAACAAGTACAATCAGACGCACTATGATCACGAAAACCCACCACCCAGGGTCGTTCAGGGCTATAAGTTCAACATCTTCTACCCGGACCTGATCGACAAAACAAAGGCACCTACCTTCAAGATTATCCGCGAGAACGGACGTCGACGCGGCGAATCTTCGACTACGCCAGGAGAAACCGATACATGCCTGATCAGATTCATTGCCGATGCACCATACGAAGATATCGGCTTCCGCATCGTTGACCGCGAGTGGGATTACAGTTCCAAGAAAGAACGCGGCTTTAGGAGCAGTTTCGACAACGTAAGTCATCTTTGTCTGTCTTCTCTTCTCTACACTCCCTCCGTCCCTTCCTCCTTTTCCTTAGAATTTTCTTTGCTATGGCCTCCTTCATTTGTCTGGATTGGTTATTGTCACCGTTTCGTCTTCCCGTTCGTTCGGGGGGCCGTGTTTGCTTGACATGTTTGGACCGGTCTTCCGTATCCCGTCCATCTCCCATCAGTCGCTAGCTTCACGAATGCTTGTAAGGCTTGTCTTTGTCTGTCTACCTTGTATCGCCCCTCAATCAAGCTGCAAACATGCTAGACCAGACGTCGTAGCATTCCTGTTAAGCAACTTTTACAAAGTGCCAGAATACCACCTCGGTAGCTACATATCACGCTATCGTGACTTGGTTTTCGTTTCCTTACGATTGCTCAATCGCCACGCCCTCCACTTGTTATTTTTTTGGGTTCCCCTTCTTATCTCTTTTCACTTAATTAGCCCCTACCTCTGTCGTGTTTCTTTGCCTTAATCTGCCAGTCCTTGGACGCCTTTTTTTTTTCCCTGTTGGGGTCGCTTGTTCGTATTGCAATCAACCTAGCCCCCCCCCTCTCTCTCTCTCCACCACGGCGGCTAATGTCTGATGACTTGTCAGACAAGCACTAGCAACAGGCAAGGCCTATAATGTTGCTTTGGAAATTGCGACTATGGCCATCATCCACCAAGTGTTCGTGGGGCCGTATTTGCTGTGGCTCGCATTTACAGTTTCTCTCAATATTGTCTACACATATCCCACCCCGTGTTTACTCCATAGTTACCAAGTGACCGTTTCTTTATGCAGGTAAGGCATGCATAAAGATCGACGCTGCAACCAACTAGGCTACTAGCATTTTGGCGGCCAAAATCAACAGGCCAAACAAAATCCATCTTAGCATAGTTGGCTGTCTACAAGCAAGTATCGCGCGCTTCGAGGGAGCGTTCTTTGTCAATATCAATGTTCGGCTAGCCAATAGATATGCCATCCTTAAACTTTATCAGCCGCGGCATCTATATCCATCTAGCCTGTGTATCTAGGAGCATCTTTAGCTAACCACCTATTCGATTCTTTTTCTATATACAGGGCATTTTGCAACTACACTTCCAGTTCAAACGAGTAAGTCATCAGACGGCCCATAATAAGAATACATTCTTAGAAGGATCCCGACTAATCATGGTATCTAGATCTTCTATCGCAAATAGATAGGTATAAGCATTTTACAGGCACTTATACAAGTGGCTTTTGTCGTTTACTCCATTAGAATAGCTTGTACGCATGCTTGAATATAGCCTACGGAAAGAGGCATGGCAGCCAAGAGAACTAAATATCCTGTTGGAGATAGTCAGTCCGACAATGTTGGCTTTACAATATCCAGTCAAGGCGAACAACATCTTCATTTCAGTTATAACAAATCAAAATGCGCCCAACATGTGCGGCGGCCTCATCATATATGAAAATGGCTCCAATCCAATAATGTCCTTATTTTATCATATCGTATGCATCAAGTACAGGAACTACTATTTAGTCACGAGCCAACATCCGAATTATCTGTTAGCATATACCTTTCGTTCTTCCTACAGAAACTTACAACACACTATCGAGTGGTTCACGTGCAGATTTGCGCATAAACGGCAGCTAAGCAGAAATGTCGGTATTCAAGCTTGGTTTCCAAATGTACCTTGCTGAATATCCATGGCCTAATATCAGTCGCCTTTAGCCCACTCAATACGGAGCCCAACATAGGCTAGTGCAAGTGACTAAGCGTTGGCTTGTACCACCATGATAGGGATTGCTAGTCGGGGCGATATCCCTAGCTTCACATTGAACAAACAGCCTGTCTGCAACGTGTTATTTACTGTTTATACTAATGGGCTTTCTTCCTAGCCCACTAGATCTCTTTTCCGTCCGTAAGTTCCAGCATATCCGCCTCTGTTTATCCTTCGTCAGCTCCCCCCCCCCCCCCCCCCCC
>LXGT01000114.1:0-84704 GCA_001640655.1 Endoconidiophora laricicola | reverse complement strand
GGGGGAGGGGGGGCCCTAGAGTGATGACGATACTTGGGGAAAAAAAAATGAGGAACTGAGGCTACGGCACCATAGTAGACATTTAGAAACGTGGCTTGAGCGGCGCTAACAGCTTTGTGCCAGCAAAACAAACAGAGCAAGTACAAACAAGCAGAGCAAGTACAAACAAGCACACCGCAACATCGCGAGACTTGTGCGTCTGTTTGACCCGACCATTAGATGATATATCTTGGTGGGGCAAGTTTCCGCTGGCCAGCGCATCTTTTCTTAGGTTACCTAGTGGTTCTCACTATACACCAGACAACACGACGGAAAACTGCGCCCGATGCATCAACAGCTAGCCATTCCCTCGGCTACACTGCGAAGTGGCGCTTCGCCTGGCTGTTGGCGCCAGCTCTCTATGACTGTAGTTGGCTATTGGTGTCTTTACATCTCACATGATAGACAGAGAGAGAGAGCCTAACAGAAACACATTTTTGTCAATTATGGATGCAAACAGCAACATCGAGACCTATCGGTCTAAAGCTAGACGAGGAGGAGGAGGGGGAGGAGGGCCACATATGATATAGCTGTGCAGCGCGCTGCGCGGGACAAGATACCGTCTCCCCCGTGCCGTCTGAGTTGTCAATATGACACAGCATGAAGATTATGTTATTTACTTCAAGTGGCACTCAGGAAGCATGGTTGAATGCCTTAGCATTAAGAGGTTCACCGCCGGCGTCATGCCTAGAAAGAAGTTGGAGGTAATCACCAACAGAATCTTTGGAATCACAATGCTAAACCCATGATCTATTTGCCTATGCCTATGCACAACCCTAACTATATCAGAGACTGACAACAACACATAATCAACAATATCCGAAGAAACCACCCAGATCAGAGAACTGATGGGAAGCCAAACTATGCTGAGTTATCTAGCGTGACAAGGGATACTGAGCCGAAGCGAGATGGTAGGCTACCCACGCTGACAGAGGGAGAAGTTCAGGTTTGTCTTGAACAAGCCTTTTTTTTTTTTTTTTTTTTTTTTGCTCCTGCTTCCTCTTCTTCTACTTGGCAGAGCTGTACGCTATCACGGCCTCGCCATGGGCAGTCAGACCCTCGTTTATAAGACAATAGTAAAGCCTCACTTTCAGCGATTTTCCGAACATATTACCAGTTGCGTCAAAGGTTACCTTACTCTCCTTTAGCCCCCCCCCCTCCCCTTGTATGTCTGCCATGGTTCTCAAAGCATGCTAGGCTTAAGAGACCCATGCACTTCCCCGATATCAAGCGAGTATCTACTTAACTGCTAGACGACTAAATTAGAAAAGAAAAGGAAAGAAAGAAAAAAAAAAAAAGGAAAAGAACATGAACAGTATATACAGACTATGAACAAATGATGACGAAGTCTCGCTCTAATGTCACTCTGTAAGGAAAACATGTTCTAGTATGCTTATGGATGTCAGGTTGATATATGACTGATGGAAGACAACGTAGTAACGAATAGCGCTCTCTACTCGCCCAAGTACGGTCTGGATATGAGCACAGGTCTATTATCTATTCACTACTAGCTTATTAATGGCATATGGATAGAAAACTCAGCAGACCGATGAGGGATGCAGTCCGGCACAAGGTATATCTGCCTACCACTACCTTTTTATGGTCCATAGTCCGAGAACAGGCGAGCAAGACATTATCGCCCAACTCTGCCGTGCAATCATGAGATTAGCCATGCCGAAGATGCACAAGGTTGGCACTACCTTACCATAGCAGTAGCAGACCATCTATGCCTGAATGTTATCGTGCAAGGTTGAATAATAGGCTGAAGGCAAAGATTGGAGGTGGTGGCCTGCCGCCTTGCCGGATGAAGAGTTGCAGCAAGCCACACAAATGCAACAACAACACGTCAGGCCATGGGTTTCACAGCATACTAGAGCCTGAAATATATCGTATGTATGGTGCGGTAGTATGCAATAAAAAAAAGGTGCATATCACTGTATATACAGGTGTCTAATTATATGTATCTGGTGAGTTTCCACAAGATTATCGTGAACACTCATGCCGTATTGAATGCAATGCATCAAAAGGGGATGGTGATATCAGAAACACCCAGGATCGCTAGAATTAGAAAGGATGAAGTACAACTTGACATATTTTTCTTGATTGTCTGCACGCAATCACACATGTAAGTCAGTAGACATGAAATCAGCGCGGCAGAACCCCCAGCCGAAGTCAGATGAAAAGAAAACAAAAGAATCCCCGACGGAAGAGTACAGCAAGGAGGAACAGGAGCAATAGCAACAGTTAATATACCGCACTAAGATATACCTATTAGCAGCAGAGGAACAACCTCGCCATTGCTGGCTTGCTGTGATAGACGCAAAGACAACTGGACGAGGGGAACAGCTTGCATGAATTACGCAAGTGCGCGATTGCGTGGCTTGCCAAACATGAAAAGGAATTGTGCCTGATCACAAAACACCGTATGCCGCCTTGCATATCAGGAGCTGTTTTCTTGTAGGTTTTGCTAGGCAAAACTGGGTTAGCTGCACGAACAGGTGCTAGGTAGCTCAAGCGATGAACGTGCTAAAAGTGTTACGGCATAGCCTAGAGCAGTTTATATATGTACATAGATGGACGGATGGATGCGGATTGATGTATATACTTCACGCATCGTGACTGCGCATGTGACGAGATCTCTATATATTCCACATAATTTCAGGGCCCTTGTGGTGTCTGGCATGGCCTGCTGATAAGTAAGATAACTTTTACTTGCTGAGAGGTGCTTTCCCTTCTGTCAACTGATAGCATAACCTCATTTTGTGATGCTATTTGTACATTCAGTAGGCTGCTTACGCTGCTATGGAACTCAGCTCACCGCTAGTCGGAAGGCTAGCCTGCTATTACTACAGGCATCATATCAGATATGCATACAAAGATCTTTGTGGCGCTTGCATTCCTAGATAGGATATATGGCATACGACTAATGATATAGCGAAAGTCAGATTCATAGCTAGTTTCATATGGGATCTCCGGTCTAGTATGAGAGCCTGTCTAGAAAGCATTTCATGTAATTCTAGAGAAGTATAATCACAAGCCCTAGCTCTTTGTTGCGGCTTTGTTTACTGCCCTGATAAAGTTAGACTTTTAGGCTGAAAAAAAGAAATATGTTCTTGCTACTACCTATATCGTTTCCATGCCATATTCGGTATATAAAAGCCACAGAGTGTCATTTATATCCGATTATCTGCGACGAAGAGATTGCTTATTATGTATGCATGAGGATGTAAGAAGAACCTGAGAGGTTGTATTGGCGATCACAACTGTTCAAGCAAGAGTCAGCATAAGCAGATGAAGAGAGAAAAGTAATTATGAAGGTACAGATATATATAAGCTTTTGTCGTCATAAATGATATGATCTAGCCCAGGGAAATCCTGCCTCGGGGCCGGACTATAGGAAGATTTCACTTCAGGCCAATGTTATATTAACCGAACATCCCTTTCTTCATTATAAGGTAACTGTATCGGAAACTAATATTCAAGATGATCGAATGAAAAAAAGAAGACACCTATATATTTCTGCTAGGCCTGATGGTATCGTTGGGCCCGGAAGAAACTTCCAGCTTTGCCTGAGTTGCTTATTTCCTTTCTTTCTTTCTTTGGTTCGGCTAACCACTAGCAAAAGGAACTCCGAAAATGAACTGTAAACACCCCCTCCTTTTTCTATTGGCAAGTTAGTTGACATCTCAGAACCATCTTGTTTACTGATCTATAGCGGGATAGACCTGGAAGCAACTAAATCTGTACCATTGATTCTATACGAAAAGTTGGAGAACATGCACAAATGAACTATATACCATGATACGACCGTCATCACAAGATAATATGTCATGGTGGCCGGCTGAAGCTGGCGCCAATAACCTCCAATCACGGGATAATGGTGCTAACTAGGGTATTTTTCTTCCAACGTAGCTTATCAGCAGAGTATCATCATTATGCAGCAAGTGGTTGTAACCATCAAAGTGTTATACCTACTTGATCTAGCAAGAAGTAGGCTAGCTAATCCAGAGTCAAATTTTTAAGATATAATATATGATATGTATGCGTAAGAGCATGTTTCTAAATTCGCACCTCGCTAGCAACGTTGAACAGCATCAGTGCCTAGAGTTTCAGAGATTCGGGCTTTAGTTTTACCACTAAACAAGTATATATCAAGTTTTTTTTTGCTTATGGATCTTATCACTCACTGCCCTAGGAATGGCAAGTGAACTGTCATTAAATTCCAGCCTTGTCAGATCGACGAATAACAGGAGTATAGAAACAACCTGTTCATGGTAGCCAGCCCATCGACTGATTACCACTTGCTCATCTCGACAAGAGGGGGTTATAGAAAGAATAAGGATAAACAAAATATCACAGCCTTGCATATTCATGTGTATTGTCGTTCTAAACAAAGATCAGTGGTGACAGTACATCACAATTGTTGAGCACAATCGAGGCAAATCACAAAAATTGCGGTTCATATAGCTTACTTTTTAACAACAGCCTATGCCCTTGTAGTCCAATTATTATCTCATCGAATATAGTATTACTGCTCGTCACAGTTAGTACCACTGAGACTAGTGATCATATCAATCTATCATAGAGCAATGCAAAAATCTGAAGTGGCAAAAAGAATCAAAGAAAAAAGGTACGTATAATTATTCGTGATCTTACTTCAAGTTACTTATTGGCCTTATAGCTCCGGCCTTACCAACAGAGCAGTTGCTTACTCATTCTTTCCTTTAACTGTGATGAGATGTATAACAATATTAATCTAGAATGCTAAGCCTGTTTTGCGAGGATATCTCAAACACCATTTTGCTAGCCAAGCTGATATGGTGCATATGTAGCTTTGGAGCATTGATGACCTAGTAGTATCTCCAAGTCGAGCTGCCATCAAACGAAATAGCGGTAAGCGCCTAAAAGGAGACAAGGCTACTCTGTCTCTTCAACGAGTTAACGGACTATGCGTGTTTGCTGGGACAATGCCAGAGAGAGTGAATGGCGCCGGGTTGATCTCTTGAACTACTATATCACGCCCCCTTTTCCGGTATTTCCTTCCTGCTCTAATTTGGGGAACAAACTGATTGTAACAAAGTTTGCTCTATTGTGTTTTATTTATCTATTTACCTATCCTCCTCTTGGTTTGGGACAGGATGCCCCCTTGTAATATGTACACAATTCCAGGCAAATTGTGAATGGACAAAACCTCCACAACCATAACGCTAGCTCTGTTTTTGTCTCTTTTATCTCTTCTCTCTTTGTTTCTCAAGTCCGAGAGCTGACTACTATCTGGGAAATCCGAAATTGTCATTCACCGGATTGGTACAGTCCGTCCCAGTGCAATGGACTGGGTCCAGATGATTGGCCTCCGCTAAGGCTTTATTGGGACACAGTGGAATAGATGAACAGGGATGTTTCGCAGACTTTGATATTTAATTTGTTTCTTCTGCTCTATCTGGTTCTTGGTTGGTCTGGTTCTCATCCCTAGCTCCGTTTTCCTTTTTCTCTTATTACAAGACCCTGGCCCGACGGTCGAGAGAGGAGACAAGAGGGAGATAGAGAAGAGAAAAATTTTGTAAGAAACGAAATACCGAAATCAGAGCTTCCATACTGCCCGCCTTGGGCTCATTACTGAGTTCTTAATCCGTCCCAATTGCCATCTGTTGTGTCATTGTGCTTGATAGAGGGTCACATAGACCAACCGGTTCACATATTCTAGGAGGTCACGGAGTGTGAACAGGCACCAAACCCAAGATTCGTTTCATGCGAACGTATAGGTCTAAAGCAACTGAACGGATAAGCAGAAAAATATATATTTATAGAGCGTGTTACCTCACCAGAAAGCCCATTTTCATAATTCTAGAATCCGAGCAAGATTAACGATAAACCAAAATGAATAAATCAAAATAAGCTCATAAGGAGGAGGGGGCCGTCAGTGTTTCTAGTTGGATACGACATCCTAGAAAGACTGTTGCAATAATCATCAGACGCTAAACCGCAAAGAAGGGGGGGGTGGCGTTGATAGATCAATTTCAGCCAACTTCTTCTTCTTCTTCTTCTTCTTCTTTCCCACCGACGTATAGACCAACTTGATTGACTTCCTTAAATTCTAAGCGACGTAACGTAAAACAAAGCAAGATATAATATAATAAAACGAGTATTGAATGAGCACCTCCTCAGCGTGTAAAACAGATAGCAGGGTATACAGAAATATATATAAGAGGCACAAACTTGTAAATAGACCAGCTTTTAACATCTAGCAGGTGAGTATTTATTCAGGATAGAATAAGAAGGAGTTAACTTGGAATCTACTCTATAGTAAGAGCACTTCCGTCAGTCTACGATCATGCCCTATTTGGGGCATGTAAAGACAAGGTACATCATATCACCAGAGCAAAATATCAATGGCATCTTACAGGAACATATACTAGAAGCAGATCACAAAGATAACTTCCGAATGTGGCTACTATGAGATAGTAGCCAATCATCATTCAAGGAACACGCTCATCGATAATTGCGCATCAAACAACATCAAACAATGTAGATAAACAAGGCTTAACCAGCCTGCTGCTTCCATATATCCCCTCCTTTCACTCAAGTACAAGCCGGGATTTATATCCCCGAGAACCAGAACAAGCTAGCTTATCCTAGACAAGACAGGCACAAGTGCTGCAACAGTAGGAAAATATCGAAGATAACTTTACCTGTGCTAGTACTAAGCATCAAATATTACACCCCTCCCCCCCGGGATAAGCTTGCAAGCGTTTTAACAGTATTATGTTTCGTCTTTCCTTTTATTTCACTCAACAACTCGCCGATATGCCAGAGAGTCCAAATCCAAAAAGTTAAAAGAGTTGCTTGTAAGACATGCAAGCGAACGCTCCCGGATGCTCTGGATGCTACCCCCGGAGCATGGGTTGCGCCGCCAATCTATCCCCCTAGTTTTTAGGCTGATACTGATCAGGGATTTATATACCTAGTAGTACTACTAGGTTTTTTTTTTTTTTCCAGCGTCAGTGTCCTTTTCATCGTAATAAGTAAGTAGCTTCACCATGGAGATAAAGAAAGTGGCGTGCTCCGAGAGCTCAGCGGTCGTCCATCGGGAACTTTTATTGTAGAAGGGAAAGATGAAGCAGACAGGAGACAGGTGGGTACAGGTATGCCTTAGTTAGGTGAGATATTTCTAAGAATATTCCATTCGCATGTAACACACCATGATAAAAGGGGAACATGAACATTGCCATGCATTTCTATAGTGCGCATTAGACGGCTAGTTGCGCTTTACATACGTTGTACTATGTACTTCGAAATATGTTTCCTTTATCTGTGACTATTATAATAATCTACTTTTCTTATCCGTTAGTTCCAGATGTTGTATTTGCATGTCCGTACTATCTCCGGGTGGCAGGTTCCGGTCAATATTTGATTTTATGAGATATAAATGCCACAGCATTGGATTACGAATGTGATAGCTACATCTCACATCCCATATAATCCAATCTCCTGAACCTAACCGCCAACAAGACACTGCCATATTCCACAATAGCCAATCAGGGAACAAAGAAACTCAGAACATTGGATTAAAATTCGCATGCCGATATGTATAGTCCATACTAGCGTATGTCTTGTACTTTGTACTAAAATCAACTCACCCACCTCTGACTGTCGATTTTAGGAAAAGTACCTTGGCGTATCCTACCTACATCAGAGCCATATCTCTTTGTTTATCCTGCCCTTAGCCACATCATGAATCCTTTAGAAGCGAGGTATCAAGTACCATTGTCACAGTACGTTGTGAGATAAGTTTTTTTCACTGTGGGTTGTTTCCAATTATACGGATGAACAACATCAGCTCATATTGCAAATATCAAAAACCCGTGTAACTCCATACTTCGACATGTCGTTGCCTCCAAAATGTCATACCCCAGGCCCTGTAGCCAATACATTGTGATCGTACACTTCCTCTTATATTAGTTTTTAGCTGGCTCACGTCGCTTGGAATATTCTTTCCACTCGCCTAATTGTCCCAGTCTCTCTCTTATTATTCTTCTTTTGACAGCAAACGCACCATGTTTTCTCCACCATGGTTTGTCTCGTATACGACCGACCACCAGCTCGTAGATCCCCTGGCCAGGAGTCTTGGTTTGCGACAGGGAAAAATGAGAGAGTAGAATGAAAGCATTGCAACTAGTATGACATAAGAAGATAAGGTTGGCAAGATATATCTATCTATTTCTCAATTCAAGATTACCAGTCCAGTGTGTGTGTGCTAGAAGATGTCAGGCACGAGGTTAGTGGCAAGCAACGTGCATTTCTAGTGACGCTGTATTAACACAGCTATAGCAACATATACGAGCTATACGTGGGCTACCACCTAAAACCCTACAGTCTTATTCTTGACACTACGCTCCATATCTATGTAAGATCAAATACTTGGATAATAGCCACGCTCGGTTATAAAAGTAGGATGCTTGCTTGCACTTGAAAACTTGGGAAACATGTCTATAAAAAACCAAAAATCAAAAATTCCGCTAATATCAGACTTTTTAGTCCATTAGCGTAGTGAACCGGAACGTGACCCGCTGTAAGGATCAAGGGGTCCCTGTAGTCTTTCGCTGTTGAGGGTGTGTCGAGAAAGGGTGCGACATCAGGGATTGGTTAGTCCCAATCAACCTTTGTCCGTCGTATCAGCAGTCAGTACTAAACATAATACCGGTTTATACCCCTTTTGTTTCTCTAAGCGGTCGGTGCACGCACTCATATACAGATGTGAGTGGCCCATCCGTTATATTTTGTTTTTGTTCTCAGTCTTTATCTTTCAGACAGTATGCCAATGTATTGTGCAGCGTACATTGTAAGCTATCACAATTATATATCATACAGACAGAGTGTAAGGTTATCTATCAATCACTATCAAGTTGGGCAAAAGCAGGACTACTATATGGGGTTGGTTGGCTAGTGACATTTTGGCGTGATCCTGCCAAATATCACAATATGTACACACCCTCCATAACGCCTTGTTTCTATCGTTTTTGCTGACTCAAAAAATAAGAGAAAGAGATCCAAAAATGACGTAATGCTGAATTTATCCTGTTTGGCTGGGCTGACAAGGGGACGGCGAATATATGTGTGAATATATGTGCAATATCCCTGGCATCCTTTTTTGGCTTTATCTAGTCTTACTAGAGATAAAAGACTTAGACAATGATCAATAGCATTACTAGTGCTCAAAAGAACAAAGCAACCTCCACACACGTATGAAGTAGGAAAAGGAGATATAGACTCAGCGAATGTAACCTTTCTGTGAAAGGTAAAGCACATTACCTTAACTGGAATATGCTCATCACCTTGCATTAAATTACTCTATCGAGCTAAGGAAACATCAACCACGTTTGAGAGAGGTAGACGATGTGTATAAGAATCATACAAAATCAAACTACTAATCTTAGCTAAGACGCCATGTTATCTCCTCAATCTCCCTGTGATTCGAAGCAAAGTAAAGGCGGTCTACGAACCTAGGAATCAATTATGTCAAGGAAAATAAGATCAAGCGACACTAACATAGTATCAAGACTGCCGCCAGCTATCTTCCCCGATCTGTTACGTTTCTCCTACCTGATGTCAATATTTGATATGTCATTTAACAATTTAAGGGTATATACTCTTATCTCCGAGGCTGAAAGGCCGCCTCTCTTAAATTCTCGGGCCAAATTTCGCTATATAAAAGAAGCCCTTGAACTATCGGTAGTTCAGTCTTATTCTGTCAGTTATCACAGCGTGATAATGAGGGAAGAAAAAGAAAAAGAAAAAGAAAAAAATGGGAAATATATATTTCATAATTTAACAAAAAGAACAAGAGACACACAATTGTGGCCTTCTTGTCCAACAACAAACATCATCATTCCTTCCTAGTTATCATCACTTAGTTTAATTGAACAAAGTAACAACTTCCATAGGCTTTGTCTTAACCCAATATTGGTTATGTAAGCTCGACTCATGTATATTTACCCGTTTTGACGTAATGGTTCTTTCGGGGCAAACTATTTTCCAGGCCGTCGTCGTATCTCGCCGACTGGAATAAAAAGCACTTTTTCTTTCCCAATAATTGCCTGCCATACATCGTGCTGCATCATGTCATAGAGCGTTATCTGAGTCATTGGCTGTCATAAAATCTTGTTGCTGATGTGTCTCACTTGAGCATTGTCTATTTATATATGGTTATGTGTTGTCTTAAGTAGATGTATGTTTTTTTCCTCTTTTGGCCGGAAACTTAGCGCTGGATTGGCTTACGTGGTTTCCATCGGGCTAGTAGTATCTCGCTTTGGCTTGTATGGGTGGGTAATTATTATGGGTTCTAGAATAAACGTTGTCATTTGAAAAATATACTAATGCTTATTAGGGTTATGGAAATGGATTATAGAGTCGCATATTATGGTAGTTTCCTAACTAAACAATGAGAAAGAATTTAGCCGAGCTTCATGAATACAAAAAGTCTTCGTACAATTTATGCGCATAATGGCTAATATGTGATAACCTACATTTATTTGATATTGCCGATACAATTCACTTTGTCGAACATGCTACCCATCAGACGGCGGCAATGTAGTGAGTGGTATTATGATTGATTGATTGATGTTATATATTGTTCTGCCTTTGCGCGGTTCGAGGTCCGCATGGTGAGTGGTACTCTATATATATATATATATATATCATTGTCCTGTTTCTCTAGAATCTGAAGCATGAGTTGAACAAATTACTACTATACTCATCCATTAGACCAGCGACGAGAGTCTTTGCCTTTTCCCTGTGTTTTTGGCCGGTCCTTGCTCATTGAGTAAAATATATATATTTAATCATTAATCTTATTAAAGTTTCTAGAACTATGAAGATATGGGGAAGGGGGTTACAAGTGGCAAAAATAGTCGTTACTGCCGCGATATACTTGCCGGTCTTCCGCAGATAAAAATATCGCAAAAATATGCATGTACTTCATGCCGAAACAGGCCGCTTACTATAGATATGAGGTTCTAAATTGTATTTGTGTATTTGTGTATTTGTGTATTTGTGTATCTGCGACGTTCGCTGTTTATCTTCTTTATTCAGCTATTAGAACAGCCTGATGGAAGCAAAGCAGCAAAAAGATGACAACATGGTCATTCTAGCTTAGTTGAAATACAACCTTTTTCTTTCACTTTTTCAACTCATTACTTAATTGGATGTTAACTTTGACGATAGTACTTAGTGCTACTATTACTGGCTTACCTAGTGTCTAGGCTGCTAACATCTATTGGCCTGCGGCATATCATATCTCCAAGGTTAGACTCGAAGTTGACGATGCGACCTATGTGTCTAATAATGATGGCATGACGTCTAACTTCTCGTTCACGTCTCTCGATTGATGGTAAGGCTATGCGGCCACTACGGTAGTAATAGTCAAACCTTCAGCTCAGTGCTACACTCAAGCCATTCTAAGGCCCATAAGGCGAGCCAATCAACGTTGCTGCTAGGCTGTATCGTCTTTGTGATCTTACGTAGAGGGATTTACTGACCTTTTTTTTTTTTTTTGCGGGAATGTGAAGAGGATAGAAAATTTTGTCCAAATATCTTCAGTGTTTGGATTTGTTCGATAGTAGTGACAACTATAATAGTCATGTAGGTCAAGATATACACGTATACTAACAAAGACATAGATACGGACCAAGCTACTAAGTACTTATTGCTTTTGTAACATAAATCATAGCCCCAAACCACACTTATATTTTCTGCGGATCTACTTGGTTCTTGGTGACCCTTGTCATGGAGCTCGTGCTGTCAATGTGTGTAAAGACAGGCCGCATATATAACGAACACTGTCCTCGATATATTAATCGTTTCAATAAAAAACAAGTTCAACATTGGACGCCATTTATCTGGAAACAATAAACGTATATAAACAAGGGATAGTGCTAGAAGATCGGTAATGTCAAAGTCTAAAGGCAGGTAGGGGGCTTGGGGCTTGGGGCTTAGGGCTTGGAAGGGCGAGTTTTTCTTCACCGTGGAAGCTTTAATTATGCTTTGATAATGTGCCCGGGGAGCAAAGGAAGGGGAGGGGGGGGGGGGGGGGGAAAGTAATATGAAATTCTAAGCCTCAAGATGCGACACGGTCATGATCGTATACTGCTAAACTTCATGATTCACTCCTTTTTGGGTGCGTTTCTATAAACGAAGAAGCTTAACTCGCTAACAATAAAAAGCAAGACGTTTGATAAAGGTGTACGTATTTAGAACCAAGATATTAAGCCCTCTGCCCCTCTTCAACTATCTGCCAGCAGCACTACTGGTTTCTAGACTTTCCCCATCCTTGGTTGATGGTTCCGTCAAGTCGGTAACATAAACAGGCCCATGGGCTATATATATCCTAGGCCACCCGCCCGGCCCTTTTCCTAATGTTGGTTGGCCTGACCTTTTTTTTTTTTGCTTGGTTTGTTGTATTCGTTTGTTTGCCGCCACACAAACTGCATGTCTTGTGTTCGTTTTCCACCTGTCTTTGAATTTATATTTCTGGATATGTATAATCAGATAGATGCGTATGTATACTATTTATACTGGCTAGCTGTCATTTTGTATTGACTGAATTTCTTCGTAGAGAGTATGTTCACTTTAATTAAGACTCTAAATGGACGCCTTATAAGTCCAAGAAAGATTAATGATTAAAAAAAAAGAGTCCAAGAACATGTTTTGTCCGGCGGAACATGGTCGTGATTACTACGTAACATGACGCTGGTTCTTCCTTTTCTTCTTAGTGAGGACAAGCCCACCAGCCGCACAAGCGTAGGAAATACCTCCTTACTGGCGACTGGGCTATGTGTATCATTCTACGCTATTAGTATATGAGGTCAACTATGGTGTCCGTATCATTTGAATGCAATATCTTGGTGATAGTTCTATAACATCGATTCGCTGAGCCTCTGATAATACCCCTGAATACATACTGAATTTGGTCAGCCAAGCTGGAGTGACTCTGTCCTTCAATGCAGTACATTGGCAAAATGGCCTCCTATTTATTTAGAAAGACGTGTGGTTGACTAGGAGGACCTTCACTGATAGATACTTATCACTAACTGATATGTATTGCACGCAACGACAGTATGAAAAACAGCAATGACATGCTGTTGCTGTGTCGTTTCACATTATGCACATATCATCCTGCCTGGATATTAGATGCAATGTACCAGGATACACAGGTATACTAGAGGAATACTGCTTAATATGTGGCATGTTATAAGGCCACGATCTAATTATGAAGCCCACTAAAAGGAGGCTCTAGTAACAGTGTGCTAAGGTTCAGCAATGTATTTATCTCTGAGAGCATACCAGTATACAAAGGTGTGTACCTCAAATACTTGGGCGTTGCTGGCGACACTAGACAACATGACATTGATCCAGTAATGATCTTTAATTTTTTTTTCTATATTCCTTTTCTTCTTCGTACAATAATGATACCATCGGCAAAGTACTTTAGAACTTCTCCGGTTGTCGCTCATGTTAACAGGGTTGGCTAACTTTGGGTTCCTAGAACCAGAAACCCTTTAGTGGATTACCGGATTGTCTTCCGCGGGCCCTTAGACCGTATTATGACTAGTACAGACGCAATTACTTTGATACTGCCGTATTTTAGGCGAAGCTAGCCATTGTGATTGGGTCAAAATTGAAGAAGACTGAAGTAACTAGCCAGTGCATATCTTAGCTTTTCTAGGGCAGTAACTAGTGCTTAGTCTTCTGTTCAGCTAGGATAGACTGCTGCAGTCTGAAGCGGTTGTGATGAGCCGAGCTGCATATCAACTGTTACTCTAGCCCAGTGTTAATGCGCCTGTGAGGCTACTCTACTCGTCAAGGAGAAGGCTGTTTGTTCCTTGGAAGGGATATTGGGCGATTAGAGAGATATAATAAAAGAGAGAAGAGCGCGTCGGCCGTGGAATACTACGGCTCAAGTCTTTACGCCATCCGGGATATACCATGTGAAATTTTTCTTATATAAGCAAGCTAGTCCCAGTAACATCTAGGAAAGCCCATGGAAACACACCGCTTTTTGGGTGTTAGTAGAGCATGTGCGGCTCCAATGCGCCGGGTCAGCGATAGGTATCAATGATGTGCTAGGGAATTATAGTCAATGTACTATTATACCGTTATGCCGCATAAAGATGTAAATATGCATATCTATCTATTCGTATACGAGGTGACACATTCAAGAAGAACTGACTGGTATATGCTGTCATTGATGCTACTGGACTTTGACTGGATAGTGGTTTTTTTTTTTTTTTGCACAGTCTTATTTTGAGGCCTGCTTACAATCAATTATATACGCTCCGGCTGGTGGACACAGGCATAACAGGTTGTCGTCAGCTATTTAAGGGGGGGATGATGGAGGCAAGCGGGGAGAAAGAATAGACAAAGGAGGGGGAAGGGGGGAGGCCCGTGGCCTCAAAATCTAATATTATTCAATTGATAGACAAAAATACCGAGTCCACCTTTTCAAGCTTGAATGCCGACTGGACTTGCGTTAGATGAAGCAGAGGAAGATGGAGAAAAGTGTGACGTAGGAAGTTGATGGGGCCATACAGTGCCACAAAAACCAATCATTAGAGACCATCAGCTATCAAGCCCTTTCTCTGTCGATGTCAGGAGTTCTGGCGACAAGGCATGGGACAAGGTGCAGTCGGTAAACGAGATGGCAGAAGAGAGAAAGAGAACGAGATCATGTGGCAACTATTTTTGTAAGCAGAGTATCAGCGTCAGAGAGAAAAAAAAAAGGCTTCTACCAAATCAAGAACAACTGGAAGGCAGGAAGGCGGTGTGAGAGTAGTTTGTTGTTGGTAAATGCAAACTTATGAATTTTGCAACTTGCTTTCTGTTTGGCCAGTGACCTGTAAATCTATAGTGCACATAAATCTTAGGTTAAGCAAGGTTGACGATGATGGCCATCTCTTAAAATTCTAGCAATAATAAAAAAAAAATTATAATGCAGACTTGGTCAGGCGTCCCGGCCCAGTTATTCATAGTTATCATATCTTCATTCCCGATGTGTACGTTGTTTCCTCCGACAGGACACTTACCCAAAGCTTATCATCAATATGGGCAAGCAAGGGCTAACCATGACGACTTGGATCTATGTCTTCTTTCAGTTAATCGTATCTTCACACCCCGCCAACCACACGATAACTCTCCTGCTAGCTGAAAGGCGCATCGATCCCGTACTAGGCCCCAAGTCTAAGAACTAGAGCAGTACAAACATTCTATTGCTCCTGTAAAGACTATCTCATCCTCTACCATTGCGTGCAGAAACGCTGCAACTGCCGGGGTCTATCCGAGAGAATAGAGGAGGTGATGGCGAAGGGGTAAATACTCCAGGAATCGCCTACGACGAAAGCTTTCATTGCAGTGGATGTTAAGGTGCCTTACGCTGGCAGTAGTAGACATAGCTGACTATATGCTTAAACATTATTTATTACAACTAGTCACTAGGCGAATCAAGGTCAGACTGAGAAAAAAAAAATGAAGAAGATGAAAAAGACGATTGTGCTTGTCGTCCGGCAAAGGCATATCATGACCTGCTTGTCGGAGCTGGCTGGAATATTCCGTTGCATGGCTAGCCTCTTTGAGTTTGCTATATCAGCTTACTTCCCTGTTCTACCAGTTAAAACTAGCTTCTAATGCCTTCCTGGAGTCATAGCAATAGCTCGAATAAGCCTTGTCGGACAACGAATTGGATCATAGCGCAGACCTTTTCTTCTTTCTCTTTTTTTGGCCCTTTCAGTTTCAAGGAAAACCAGACTCGAAAATCATGTCATCCGTATAGAGAACATCTGTGACAATATAGGCATGTACTGGAAACCGCCAACCCCAGTTCATACAACACTCTCGCCAACACGATAGAACTTCAATTTACTGCTTCCCTAGCTAATCACTATGTTCAACAAAAGCAAGCTCAGTGTTTACTGCAGATGCATCCCTCTTCACCAATGCTAGTCTATCACTATACAATTGTATGTATGCACAGGTGATAGCACCTGAATAGCATGTTTACATGAAATAGGGTCCGGCTTGCATCTCGTGATGAGGCATCAGAATATTTCTTCTCATAGACTTAGAGGAACTAAAACTACACACCATGTTCCCAGAAGGCTCCGGTAATCTATTCTGTTCTGCTTTATCTTTGTCTTATTTACGCAAGAAGAGGGAAGCCCTTCATTCTCGTTCTCGGAGGAAGCAACTGTATGCAGTCTCCATCATGTTGAACCCACTAACCAAGGCCAATGAGCCTAAGCTTCCCCTTCAATATTCTTCTGTTCCGCAAGGAGACGTTAGAGAGGAATCATTATTTACATGCTCACTAACTCTCAGTAAAGAGTCTTGCAACAGTACAAAGTGCACAAGAAAACATTCGCCTGATCGAATTAATTGTTGAAAATAAATGAACATCGGGAAGGAAGCAATGCTTGTTACCATGGATTCTTATTTAACTGCGCCAGTCAGAAACGAGTAGTTACATGCGAACCCATTCACAGCAGGAGCATTGTACTATATACCAGGAGCTAAGCCGACCTTCCTTAGGTAAAAGGAAAAGTAGTATTAGTACTAGTTGGCAATAGTAGCAGCAGAAGCAGTGAACAACTACATAGTACGTAGTAGTATGAGGGGGGTTCCCGAAAGCTTTGACGCAACCCTGCTATTCAAGTTGTATAAGCTGTGCTGCTACTACTATTATGAGATCATGTGGAGAAACCCAATACGGTATAATTTGACTTTATACATCCATACCGGTAGGTCGCACTACATCAGAGCCATAGGTGCGGCCGCGGCACATAGAACCAAGCATTCCTGTATTCTGGTAAATCACCTTGTGTGAACACAGAATGGCTCGGATTTACTAGTCTTGGCTCGTTCTTGCTCTAAAGCCGTCCATAGCAGGGTGTCTATGCATATGTCTCCGGCCCGTCGTCCGACTAACTAATCAGCCAGCCAACCAGTCCAAATATTCACCGGTGTCGGCAGCTAGCTAGACGACAACTTGGTCACATGCTAGTACATAGATGAACAAGCGATCTTTTGAGCGTCATGCTAACAAAGAAAATCAATAGGCATCAGCCCATTACATCTTTTACGTGCAATATATTCTAAGTTTACTATCTCTCCGGCCAGCCAGACAAGGATTTCAAAGGTCATGTAAGCGAGTACTCAATCTAAGCTCAGAATAGAAGGCCCAACAATATCTAATGGCCATAACTTGCCAAAAATTTCCTGTCTTTGCATCATCAAGGCGGACATAAGAATATTCTCAATAACAACTAGTAAACGGAGTGGGGGCTCAGGCACTAAATAACTCCTGACAAAAAAAAAGAAGAAAAAAAAAGAAGAAAAAAAAAGAAGAAAAAAAAAAGACGGTCTAAAACGCAAAATTTGACACTTTGAGCCTCGACTTCCAAGCAGGAACGTTATAATCGTCTATCCTAAAAGTCCTTCTTTAACTCATTACTATGACGAGACTAACCTGAAAGTCCAAGCTTACAGATCATGCTTAGCACAGAATATAAGCTCTGATAGTCAATATAGATGATGTTCTGGCCGACAGTACCAAGGCAATGTATCGGCTAAAAGAACCTTGCGATCCGTAGGAAAGTTAGTCACAGATGGTAATCGTTCGATATCTTTTCTAGCCTGACTACCTTAATATCGCCTTGTCGATAGTAATACGTATTATCATACTAGTATTATATTATACGCTTACGCTAGACTTCTACGATTTGCCCTATGACTTCCCTGTCCTTGTCCTGGCCAAAAAAAAAAAATGGTACCAGGGTTATCCATGTGATACGGATGTACTTTAGGGTTATAGAACTACGCAGACAATTTGGTATTATATATATGAAAAGATGCGCGTCTGACGACGATAAAGCATCCACGTACCTTGATGCCTGTTCAGGAGCAATCTAAGCTTCCATTGAGGACAGCTTACTAGAAACTAAGTTACTGTAACTTGTGATAATTACACAGTTTGAAAAGGGTTACTCGCACTAATCGAAGGACAAAAGGCTATACTTGTTCGGCCGAGAAACCCACCAATTCATGATACTGCTGTTTTCTCACCGGCTACTGGTTCTAGTTAGTTGATCGAATCCAGAGGAGGAAAGCATTACAACGTAAAAAAAAAAGATGACGGGTTTAATGAGCAGTTTTACTGGCATATTCCCGTCTTGATATTAAAACATATAAAAATTATCGGCTATTGGAATTTAACTTTGCTTTCTTGATTGTGACAGAAAACATATCTACCGAAGCTATCAAGCAAATGATACAGTAACAAACGTGAAGCAAAGAAAGAAAGTGAAAGGAAAGAAATGATAGTTAATTTTTCCACACCCATCACTTTGGCGAGGGGCCCACAATGATGACGGGGGGGGGGAGGGGATTTTAAATAGCAGATCGGTATTCTTCTCTACTAAGAAACGATGATGCCGGCAAGCTCCTATAACGATTCAAGCCTAAGCTGGGCTACTGCCTTACGAGGAAGAGAGAGATGGAGAGAACAGAGATATACACATACGCCTAGAAAGAGGGATATAGAAAAAAGAATGAGAATGAGAATGAGATAGATAGAGAGAGAGAGAGAGAGATTTCATTACGGTTTGTTCCTGTTGTCTCTTATATAGAGAAAAGAAACATAACCTAGCTATATACAATATGGATTCGACGCTGGCTGCGCTAATACATACAACGTACTTCACAGGACTCATTTTTTCTCTTTCTTAGAAAAGTAGGCGTATCCTTTGTGTGTATATCTCACCCGCCCCTTTCAGCCATCGAAATGATGGTAAGCCGTTACTCGATACTGTCTGATTCAGTTTTGCTCCTCATCATTGCCGACAGTAGCTATGTCGTTCATCCGTCAGGAGACCAAGAGTACCGTATCAGGCATGAGCTCGTTGCTTTTAACTTTTGTTTTTGTTTTTGTCATTAGCATGCAAAGGCCCCCGCCGCTACCTGTATGGAATCATTGTAAAGATATATACTTGTGACTTATATCGTCTTCCCGTGTCACTCGCGGTATAACATCCGGTCAACACACCAACGTATCTAAGATAGCATATTCTACCTGACTCTGTGATTTTTGTTCTAGTCTTCACCCCCCATCCACACCCCTCCCCCCCTTCTTGTTCGCTACCTATGTTCCAATCAGACAACGTTGAACATGGACTTTGTTAACGCACCTTGCAGTTTATTGTACAGACTGTGCTTTTTTGGGGGTTTGTTTGCTTCTGCCAATTCGGTTGTGTTGTACTATGTATACCGTAGTACACCGCATGGCATCATAATTTTTCTCCAGTCATGTAGAGATAAAGTCTAGGAAACAAAATAAATATATATATATATAGAACGCCATGCTGTTGAGGAAGTACCACATTCTTGAAATCGTATCGTATCATCAACATAAAAGACAACCCGAAATGTAACCATCAGACAATAACAGGGTTCGCCGTTGGCTGAAGGTCAAAGGGCTGGCTTCTTGAACTCCTGTCGCCATACGGATCTATAATGTCTGCCCAGTGAGTCAGATTGATGTGTCACGACTGCAAGTTGGACAGCACATGCACTATGTACGTCCTCGTTCTCTTTCTCTCCTAATTTCATGTCTCACCCGCCGCTTGGTTTCTCACGGTAGTGTACGTTGTATATCAGCCATGAGTTATAGTTGGATGCGGTCGGCTTTGCACAGCATGATAGCAAACCGAAATCCGAGAAAGAAAAAAAACGGCATGGCTAGCTCTTATCCAAGTGTGGAAACTTATCTATGTCGCCTTAATTGTGCACAATTTTCCCCCCCCCCCCCCCCGCCTACCTAATTTCATGTCTTTCTATGTTCTTGCATGGTTGCTATATATGTCCTAGTAGTGCTAGAAGGTTTTAGAGAGGGAGATATGGCAGTGTTTATCTGTGCTAGGCCATAGTATACAACTTCTTATCTTTCAACATAGTGATAAGAATCATGGCAGCGTAAGCGGGTTTGCTTTCCGACGAGCAGAGAAAGCGAAAGAGATAGACGGAGGGGGTCTAAGATAATTTATCCCTGATTCAGCGGCTCTCTTTGTTTTGATGATCTAGTTCTCGCTCGAGATTATTTTGCAAAGATTGATCACCCAGAGACAGGGAAAGATGATCAACTAACCGTACTATCTCTCTTAATAGACTATTTTAGGTCTTATGCCATGTTACGTTTACTCGAAAAATCACTGTTCTCATAGTGTTATGCTATCCGCAAAATTATAACGGTATCGTCTACTTTCATTTATCTCACTTTCTGTGAGCAAAGTACAGGGCCGTAAGCGGCAACATAAAGTTCGTCGAATCTCCACTCTACTCTTACGTTGCTAGCCTCTTCTTGATTATAATATATTCGAAGAATAATAAGACTAGTAAAGATTATAAGACCAGAGGTTTTACTGTCTGCCTGAGACATACTATTAACATGCGTCTATCTTCCCTCTGTAGTGAGTGAGGATGGGAAAAATCATTGTAAGGTAAGAAAAATATCATGATTTGCATTGCTACGGAAAATAAAGATACAGAAAGGAAGAGGGAAGAAGGAAACGATCAGGTGCGCGTTGTAGATTAGGGCTTTGTTATACGTGCTACTTAACTGTAACTCTACCAATACGACCCTGAACCGATTTATAGTCAACAACACAACAAGCTCGCAAATATCCGAAGTTTGGTTTGGACAGACAACAAAAAAAAAGAAGAAAAAAAGAAAAGTAAGCTAGGGCCAAAACACAGCTACAAAGTAGTACACCTTCGTTCCCAAGCATGCCTAAGTTCTGAAGAACTGCACGAAAGACAAACAACAACAACAACAACACAAAAAAGAGGAGGGAACATTCTCCCTGACGTGGAATCAGGCGGCAGCTGGTTTTTTTGCCTTGCCTTGTCTTCATTGTTACGATCAATCGGTCTTCCTACAAGTCTGAGCCAGATGGAGAGGGCGTTGATGAAAGCTTAGCTCGTTTGGCCATCAGCATTAGCAAAAAGGTGGGAAGGGTACATATGAAAAAGAAAAAGAAAAAAAAGAGTGCAAGGCATAGAATCTCGCAGTAATCCTTGTTGCCTTCGTCAGTATGTACACACCTTCTGTTTTCTTTTTTTCATCCTTTCCTATACGTCTTGATCAGCTGCATGTTCGTTTCTACAGTCTAATCACCAAAAGAAAACAATACAAAGGTACATTAAAAGGGCCATGTTAGCAACAAGCTGATCAGTCATATATGTCTTGATGTAATCGCGAAAGCAATAGTGTTGCCCAATTGGCATAGTACAAGTGCCAACCGGATATGTGCTTAAACGATTGTTCAGAGCGCGCTGGCGACGGGATACATAACTATACTCATAATGCTTGATGTTTTGAGAAGACGGCATCATCTACGACTCGGCACACCTAAGGCTAGATTGGCCCGGCCATGTTTACCCTATGAGCCTAGTGCGGGAGAAAAATGAAACAAACCTTTAGGCCTCAAAGGAGAAAAAAAAAACAAGTAAATAAAATGATAACAGACAGCAGCAAAATAGTAACAAGATGGCTATGGAAGAAGCGCGGCTCCGACATCCAATCTAACACAATTGCGCATCACACTACATGATGCCACTACACTTCAGTGATGTGTTTGTTAGTCAATGACCCATTGGTCGGGGACTAGCCGTTTTGCCTCCGCTTGTCAACTTGGATAGGCGAAAAAAGTGTCCTATCGATACTAGTAGTTATCAGCCAAGGCAAATAAATGATGGCATAGTCATCCTCATCATAACTGCATAGACTAGGGGTTCCCTACTATTGCCCACATACAAGAGCCTTCTCGTTAACTCCAGTGTGTTTTAACAGCATATGCTTTCCTGTCCGGCTCCAACGCCTAAAGATATGGTATACAACTAGTTTAGTCTAGGCATCATTTTTGTTTCATATGTATCATGTTTCTTCAATATACGTACTGCCGTTTTCTTGAAATTGCTACAATTTTGTCCGTCTATTGGTTATTGCTACTAACGTAGTACTAGTAGTACATTATATTTTGCTGTGCATGCATTTAGCTCCTCGATTCCTGCCCAATAAAACTACTATTATGCTGATATCACGGAAACGGAATTACATCACCCTATCCATACTGCTTATGGAATAGATCGGCTCATATTTGAAGTCTGCTATCCATACTCGCATGGCAGAGCTATGTTATCGACAGATAGATTTTGTGAAAGTACTCCAGCATTAGTAAGTACAAATTTGCCCTATCGTTTTTGCAAATATCATGATGTATGAGCGTTCTGAACCCTTGATTCTTTGAGCTATAAACCCTGACAAATAGACAAAGGCCGTTTATCTATAACAAGTATGCTGTTAGATGAGGCATTACATAGACTACAGTACCAAGAATAGTAGTTGATAATGCTGGTCAATCTATTCCTTTTGAAATTTTACCGTGTTCACAGTATGTAGCATGATCATTCGTATGTACGAACATTACAACACCACTGTACTCCGGCACCAACGACCTCAGCACGCAGCTTCCTACAGAGCTGGACACAGGGCTTATATCGCCCACCGCCTCGTAAATGTTCAACGTTCTCGGTGACATAAAAAGGTTATTCAGCTTATGGCTACCCTAGTAGCTGGATCTTATGTTCATTTCTTATATAGTTCTCCCTTCTTTTGGACCACTGTAGAAGAACACGATGCCTTGAAAAGGCATCACGAAGCCGGACCCTTGCTGCTTTGATTTGCAGTGTTCAGGTGTCGCTGTGTTGGTCAGTCTTAAAGCAAGCTGCAGTTGGGTGGACCCTGTCCAAGCAAGCCTTCAGTCGCGACGTGGGGTAAACGAAACAAACTGGATGCTGTTACTCTGGCTTCGGTCTCCATTTTGCTGGTGAGAGAACAGCTTTATTTCTTTCTTTATTAGTAGGAGGTGGTGGCAAGTTTAACCTGAATGTAGATGACTTGCCAAAGTCTCTCAAGATCCTAGCCCCTTGCGTCTGGTCAGTCAGGACAGCCAGCACAGCACAGCAGAATTACGGATCACGGCTCCGAATAAACTGCTAATAGCTATAGGCCCTACTAGGCCACTTGTTGGTTTCTTTTTCTTTAGTTTCTGTTATATCATTTTTGGGTTGCTTTTTTATGTGTTTTCGTGCGTGCTTTACTATGCCCCTCTTTGGCATATATCAAATGGCCGGGGAAAAAGGGAGTGAGGTTTACTGCAAAGCAAACAAAGCCAAACATTAAAACAATCCTTAGCACGATAGCCGTAGCATAGCATGCCGAAGCTATGAGTGGCGAATTAGTTTTTTTAAATAGTAGAATTAATAGTTTTTTTATTTAGAAAAAAAAAAAAGGTAAAAATAGTTAGTGCTGATATATATTTTATGTGTCAAGACAGATAATGGCTCCGTATAGTACCACTATGAGATTCTCCACAAAGCGACATGAGGATATCCCGTTTTCTATTTGTACGTCTTTCTAACTCCAGATGATAATGTCTTGAGCTATAAGTACTAGGATAGCAAAAAATGCAGGCTTTTAGCGGCCTAGCTCTGATGGCTAGGTTGGCACTTATCGTAGCATCGTGGGCAGCAGCGACTTGATAGAATAAGCCCAAGTGTCGACCTTTCACTAGCCCAATAAGTCGCAAATCACCATCAAGGAAGCTCCCTATGCAAAGAAACAACCCCCATCCTGCAAGTCAATAAGTTGTCGTGTGAGTAGCTACCCTTCGTCGATTGTATGCTGTTATCACTGTCTAGACGAGCCGCCCTGAGCCTTATTTCTTCGGTGGATTTACCCTGAGATTGAGTCTCGCTAACTAACATATCTGTGCATGCTTGTATGCATACAGCTGCACATCTATTTAAGCAGCGTTTGAAGAGGTCCTATTGTAAGACACTTGTATTAACACCAGGTGTCTTTGTATATACTAATGAAGCTCACACGGGTCGTTCAAAGTGAAGAGGGCTTCGTTGTGCACAGCCGGGACTAAGATGAATGTGTAATCGCACTAATGTATAGCTGTGCTTTCGCGACCGCTGTCTTTACGCTTGGTAACCGGAGCTATGGTTACCGTATGAGAGATGGCTTCTGTGGTGACCAGCTAGTGAAAATAGCAGGCATTGTGATTATTGACATCCCAAATATATGGCGGCTGGACTTAGGCTGTCGCCAACTATATTCACCAAGTATTAGCGCCTTGAAAACCCCAAAGTATCGTTAGGGTTAACCAGGAACATCAACGTACCATAATTTATGGACCCAAGGGGATGTGTTTATATACAGCACATGGGGTGTTAATACCACCCTAATGGCCATTGACAACTTGTAAATCATACCCCCCCCCTCTGTCGACAACAAGTTCAACTAAGCAATAGTTTAGTTCTCTCCTATCCGAAAGATATATGTAATAAACCCTACTTTCAGAGTTTAGATCGATTACATGTATTTAAATTACCTACAATAACTTCATATGCCCCAGATCTCTCTTCTCTACCCGCAACCGCCTTTCTAGTCTTCATCAGTCATTCATCCGTGCATCTATTTTGCTAATTCCTCATGGAATTCTACTTAAGCTGTCCATCCCCACGCCTTCTTTCACTTTCTGTCTTTCTCTAGACATCTCGCTATTCTACAATTACTCTCTCTTTCCGACGTCCCTTTTCTTTAATCTTATCTCCATAACACCTACAATCATCCAACTACTCACCTATACCATATCATATCACTGCACCGAACTATCCCTCACTACTTCCGTCGTAGTGTTTTGTTACCCTAGTGCTTTACACACACTTGAAACACCACAGCAACTGCTGGACTTTCTTGACGATAGATAAGAGTCGTTCCCATTTCCATATTTGTCTGCACCTTCCATCTCTTTGCAACCATTTGCAGAACGCCTACTGCTCTCATCCAAGTCACGTTATTGGCGGTGGCCACATGCCGTTCTCGTCAACCATCATTGTCATCAGTCCACCGTCTGCCTACTATCTCAATCTGGTCTACCTACAAAAAGCATACACACGTATATTACTAGATCTCTCTTTCTCTCCCTCGTATAATGTCAAAGGTACACTTGTCGTCATCGGCGCAACAAGGCCAGCAATCTCTCAGTACCCATGACATTCTCATCGAGGCACCCAGGCCAGCCAAGCCGCCTTTTCCTCTTCGCCAAATGCTTGTTCTCGGTGAGTAGAATCTGGCAGTCCCTGCTCAGAGTCCAGCATACTAACATACGCTTAGCCATGTGCCGCATCTGTGAGCCTATCGCCTTCATGTCTATTTTTCCGTACATATACTACATGATTGAAGACTTCCATATCACCGATGACCCCACTCAGATTTCCGTCTATGCCGGAATGGTGACCTCTGCCTTCACGCTGGCAGAGTTCTCTACTGGCGTGTTCTGGGGCAAGCTTAGCGACAAGGTGGGAAGAAAGCCCGTTTTGCTATGCGGCCTAGGTGGCACTGGCCTTAGTGTGTTTGTGTTTGGGTTTGCCCCCAATCTAATGGTGGCCCTCATTGCCCGTGCTCTCGGCGGTCTTCTCAATGGGTAAGTTCTCTTGATTCTGACTGTAGCAGCATCGGCAGTGGAAACAACGGCTATACTGGATCATAGCTAACAATGTCTTAGTAACATAGGAGTTCTGCAGACGACTGTCGCCGAGATGATCACGGTTAAGGAATACCAACGTAAGTTGTCTGTTTAACATCCCCACCTCCGTTCGTTTGCTAATATTAGCCTGTAGCTCGCGCTTATACTATCATGCCTCTTGTCTGGTGCCTTGGGTAAGCTTTCTTCGTCCTTACGTCTGACACCGTAGACATTTTATACAGTGTACTAACAACTTTCCAGTTCAATAATCGGCCCTATGATTGGCGGTGCCCTCGCACGCCCTTGCATCAGCTATCCCGGCTTCTTCTCTCGCAATACTATCTTCGACCGTTACCCATACTTGCTGCCCAACCTTTTCAGCGCCTGCGCCGTATTTTGCGGCCTGATCATCGGTGTTCTGTTCCTCGAGGAAACGCACCCAATCTACAAATACAAGCGTGATATTGGCCTTGAAACCGGAAACCGCATCCTCGCATGGCTTGATAGAAAATCCTGCAACATTCGACGCAAAGAGCCCAAGGTTGTCGTCATCCCGGAGACCACCTACTATGACGAGCAACTACCCGAATACACCACCAGAGAGAACTCGCCATCGCTGTCATCGCTTGATGGCCCAGACCCTCAGGAACACTTGGATCTAAATGACTCACTCGAGGACCAGCCGCTGCTTCAGAATAGCCGCACTAGATCTAACTTCAACACCATCCGTGGACCTGCTGTCCGTATCCGTACTTTAGAGCTGCCTGTCAAGACTTTCACGCGGGCTGTCATCCTCAATATCATTTCCTATGGCATTCTTGCCTTGTATGTTTCATCTGCTCACGCTTCACATCCTGTAACATCAGCTAACAGTATTATAGCCACACTATGACTTTCGATCAGTTGTTTCCTGTCTTTCTCAGTACCAACCCTCCTGACCACGCCGAAATTCATCTCCCCTTCAAGTTTGTTTCTGGCTTTGGCTTCGAGACCAAAACTATCGGCATGATTCTTGCCGTACAAGGCGGCTACTCTATGCTTTCAACCGTCTTTTTGTTCCCTTTTGTTACCAGCTACATCAGCCCGCGCTACCTCTTCAAGATTTTGGCCATGTCCTACTTCCTACTGTATCTCATCACCCCGTACGTGGTTCTGTTGCCCGACAACTTGCGCATGTATGGTGTCTACTTCCTAGTCATATGGAAGTGCACTTTCTCTACTATGGCCTACCCTAGTAACGCCATCCTACTCACCAACTCGGCGCCTAGCGATCTCTCTCTCGGCACCATCAATGGAATTGCTGCATCCACCGCCAGTTTGTGTCGTGCTTTTGGCCCTACCGTTTCAGGCCTGCTATATGCCACTGGCCTGCGCACTGGTTACAGTGGCATGGCTTGGTGGTGCAGTGGACTGATGAGCTTGATTGGAGCTGCTATCAGCTTATATATTCCTGAGCCTAAAGGCCGCTTGGACTCCCCTCGCCATGATGAAGAAACATCCATTGATTATTCAGCTTAGGTCCATTGTCAGCATGAGGACCTGCTTTTTTTATATTTTCTTTTTTCCTTTCACTGTCGCGGGTTCTTTTCCTCTCCTGATCTTCTGTTACGACTAATGCCCTTTTCCTCTGTCCTTGTTAACTAACTATCTAACGTAATGATGCTGTCCCTGCGCATTTCTTTCAGTTAGTGGCGTTTATTTCCTTCTTCGTTCTGCTTTGCAGTTCTTATACTGGTATCTCACTAGACATCGGCGCAATTTTTTTTTTTTCGTCATTTACTTGACGTTGTGGGTTAAACTATTTACACTCTATCTCATCTTACATCGATGTCATTTGGCTTTATTAGAATTCTGAATGTTACCCGCGTCTCCCCTAATACTGGAGTTCTCGCAATATACGCTTGGTATATTGTGTACTAGCGGCGGGTAGTATTTCATACGATTTGGCTTATTACATATCCGGCTTTCTCGGTTTCGTTTTATTATCTAGTTTCGTTCTGTTTCATTTAGCTTTGTTTGGTATTGCTTCTTCTATAACAGTTTATTGAATACATACATACATATTATGTTCATTCTACTTACTTGTTATGGAGGTAACATTATTTTGTGTAATGTATACTTCTTGAGCATAGTGTTGTGAAATATGATACTGTATAGCATAGTAACCAGTACTTTAGAGATCATGTGCACGTAGATTTAGTATAGTATCTTGCGAATTATGAATCCACTTATATATAGCTAGCATTGGTAGTGTGAATGGTTACACTGAGTTTACGTTGATGTATTGTTAGTTACTGGAGCTGCCTTGTATATCATGAGATATCATCTCTTGATATAACACCATCTAAACTAGTTGTTATGTAATATTGAAGGGTTAGATCATATATCAAAGCCCTTGAATTCTATCTCAGCAAGATATTGAAAGGATTACCGCTGCACATCACAAACGGAGTTGTACGTATATAGGGATACATAGCTAGGGTTACCATAGTAAATAAACTAAAAATGTCTATACAATAAGACAGGATGGTATGAGAACCGAAGGTTTTTGGGTTCCCCTGCGTTGAAACGAATGAAGATCTTATACAACATTGCATGTTAAGTTCTTTAATTACTTTATTCATAGCGGGATGGCGATCTTGAGAAACTTCGTATAAAGCTCATTTACCGACACTTTGATCAGTCAACCAGCTCAGTCTTGAGTTTTCTTTTTTCGTTTATTGTTTTGTCTCTGGGCTAGTCCTATTAGTATATAATAATGCTAACCTTCTAGATAGAAGGATATTAAGATACAAGAATATGAACAAACAACAAGAAGTAAATAACTAGTACCTGTAGTGGCATAAAACAGCAGCACCCAAGTACAGAGCTGACGCCACCTTAGATCCAAAGAGAGCGGGAGATATGTCTCTTGAAGAAGTTAAGTAAAGAAATTCTCCGCTTTAACCTAAGAATTTGAATCGATGTATGTTACATGATATATATATGAGAGGTATGTGTTGTGCTGTGAGGGTATATCTGGGTGCAGCAGCGACTTGTTATTGCTATTATTTAATATAATCATTCTATTACTTGTTCCCCCCACTTAGCTACGAATGAAAGGAAGCTGTTAGTACGATAATGATGTTATACATAGTGTCCTTGTTTTTTGTCTCCATAAGGCAGTCAACTTAGTTGAGATGGAAATGCGGCGTTCACGATTCAACTTGCTCGGGTTAATGGTGGTTGGGTTAGAGACAGAACATCAGCCCCACATCTCACATAAGCAAGGCCCACCAAAGGTCATCAATCAATCTCCGTTTTAGAAAAAGCACAGCTTTTGTCAGCAAGTAAACCTAAGGCAAAAATTGGCTGCGGCGTTTCTTATCGGTATCGCCATTTGGAAGCGTCTCAATGGAGTAATTCAGCTTTGGATAGGCAGCCTTTTCTTATCCTTCGTCTAACATTTACTCTTTTCAGTTCAAGAATGATTAAGTCAATATTTGGTGTTATTCCAAGGAAAGGAATATCTTACTAAGAGAATTACTTATCCTAGGAAAAAAATATACGATGACACTTGGTTTGCCGCAGCTAACATGTATCATCTATCGGTATGCTGTCATTCGGCCGGCTGGCAAGTTAGCGGGAGATTTCTGGCTTCTCTGCAAACCCTATCTAGAGGCTTAAGAGGCTCAGATGCTATCAGGACAGTGCTATGATAACGGCAGACAATCACCATCCCCTACATGTTGGGAGAGCGAAAGAATAGTAGATTGGCAGTATGCACTACTAGTAGAATTATCGCTAGTCATAGTCGCATGCTACATGTACATTTTGATGATTTATTTTTCTAAAGCACTTTAGAACGGATATGTAGCTTGCTAGACAGTGACGCTTCTTGTCATGCTCTAGAGAGAAAAAAAACCCCAGCTGCCGAGCAAGCAAGCGAGCTGGGTAGCAGCGAGTTCGTTTGCTTTAGGCGCGGCTCATGTACCGTCATATTTTCCTTTTCATTTTTCCTCTTTCATGTTACTTTGCTTACACTTGTTCATTGATGCCGAAATTCTGACGCTCGCAACGCTCCCATCTCCAATCTGTATTACTATCCGGTTATCACTCGCTATTCTTTTTTTTTTTTTTTTCAGCTTTAACTTGAAATTTCCGCGATGGTAGATTGACAGGCTGACAGCTTGCTGCCTTCATTCTAATAATACCATTTTCATATTGCTATCTGAAAGTAGCCCGCAAACACCTTGTCGAAATAGACGGCCGCCCTCGTCTCTAGGAAGCAAAGCAAAGCAAAATCTGAGAGTATAGCCATTCCTGGGAACGCTCGCTGTCGTGTTACGTTTATTGCCCTTCGGGCGTGTTTATGCCAGCTAAGCTGGGAGCATAGCGCCGCACGGGGGTTTCAATAGCGGTATATCTTCTTTTTTTTTTATTCTATATGTGCTCTACCTCTCATCCGCCTCCCCTAAACGGACAAAACGCAGTGTATTGCAGTATAGCAGCTCGCGGCCATCCATTGTAGCATCCGAGATTGATCGGCTGTATTTCTGATCTATAGCCTGGCCCCTCACTTTCTGACAGTCGATAGCCTGTCGACAAAGCTGAGAAGACGGGATAAGCAAACCGACAAATAAAGAAAAGGAACTGCGGAAGCAAATAGGCGAAACCTTGCGATCAAGCAATCGCTGCATCGCTATAACATTTACCAGCCCTGTTTTAGGTGCAGAGACGGCATACCTGCGTGCGTGCATATTCTGCCGCCCTTTTTTCTCACCTCCTCTTCTATATCATGGCGTCTAACGACCCCGTCAAGTCCGACTCTCCCCCCAGGACATTGTCGGCCGTGCCTGCCAAGCGCCATCGCCAACATTCGCCAGACCCTGTTTCGCTTGTCACTCAGACACATCTACCGTCGCCACTACACCCATCTCTGGGTGTCAACAACGACTGGTCACCAAAAGCTACGAATGCTCTCGAGCCAGCTTCGGTTGGCACAGCTTCTATCGCTGCTGTCGCAAAGGGTGGCCAAAGCTCCAACTTTCGCAATGTGAGCGCCTGCAATCGCTGCCGCTTGCGCAAAAATAGATGTGACCAAAAGTTGCCTAGTTGTGCGTCCTGCGCCAAAGCTGACGTTGCTTGTGTTGGCTACGATCCTATTACCAAGAAAGAAATCCCACGAAGGTAAATTGAGCAAAATAAGAGAGTGGGAGAACTAAAGAATCTTCTTGTCTTGCTTGAGACACGTGCTTGTTGTTTGATTTTGGCACCGTAGTACGAGAGCGTACAGGCTGACTGAGTCGCTGTAATCTAGTTATATCTACTACCTGGAAACACGAGTCGAGGGCCTGGAGGCCCTATTGCGCCAACATGACATCGAAATACCACCTGCCGACAATCTCGACATGTGCTCCAAGGCCGGCTATGGACCTGCAAACATACGCTCCGTCGTCAACCCAACGGCTGGCACTGGTCCGGCGGACAGCGACGCTGAGGCCTCAAACGAGACATCCCTGCCAAAGAGCCATCATTCTAACAGCCAAACCGGCGGCATGCCTAACATCATGAATGCATCAAAACCTAAGTCGCTTGCGTCGACTACAGGCGTGTCGTTTGCTCGAGTGGTGTTTGCTGCTGTGCAACATTTCGTCTCCGACGGCACGGGAAACACGCTGGGTGGCGTGACATCGATGCGGGAGTCCTTTTTTGGACTGCACACCAAACCCAAGATCAAGTCGGCACCGTTTCCATCTAAGGATGTGGCTACTCGTTTAGTCAACCTCTACTTCGAACATGCTAACCCGCAAATTCCAATATTACATCGGGTTGACTTCATGAACACCTTCGAACAGGCATATGCTGCTGATAGTGTCCATGGATCACGAGAACTGTACCTTCTTAATATGGTGTTTGCTATCGGCGGCAGCGTTATTGTAGGTGAGCCGGTCAAATCACAAGGCCAGAATAGCCAAGCAGCACCAGCATCCCACAATAGCGACCAAGCACAGCCGGAGGAATATCATGCTAGCGCCATTGTTCATCTGGAGTCTTGCTTGGGTAACAGTACGGGAAGTCTGGAAGTGTTGCAGTTTGTGTTATTGCTTGCCAATTTTGCACTTCTGCGCCCAGTGCCGCCAGGTCTTTGGTATGCTTACAGTTTGATCCTTTCCCAAAGCTGTACCCTCTGTAATAGTTTCTAATTGTTTTTTTTTTTATCATTTTCTTTTAGGTATATTGTGGGCGTTGCTGTTAGGTTGGCCGTGGATCTGGGTCTCCATTATGAGGACAGCACAGATATTGAACGCAGTCAGGGCATCTCACCCAATAACAAACAGTTAGTTGAGGATAAAACCAAGGAGTGCGGCAAGAGAATGTATATCAGAGATATGCGACGCCGGCTATGGTGGTGTACATATTCCCTCGATCGCCTAGTGAGCACGTGCGTCGGACGTCCCTTTGGAGTTAGCGATCTTCTCATCACTACTGAGTTTCCTTCTTCTCTCGACGATCGCTACATCACACCAACGGGTTTCATTGACGTAACCGATATGCCAGAACCTAGCTACAAACATGTATCGCTACACTATCTCCGCCTGAGACTCTTGCAATCAGAAATTCTTCAGGTATTACAATACAACCAGGCTCAGACTGCGCGCGAAAACGGTCAAAATTTGCATAACAAGGCAATCTTGAGTGACTTGCGGTCGCCGTATTTAACGCGCTTTAGTAGCTTTAGATCCTGGCGTATCGATATCGACCGTAGATTATACCAATGGCGGGCCTCAGCACCAACACCACAAGAAACCGGTGTCGCTTTCTCAACAGAGTTTCTTGAACTCAACTACTGGCAGGCTATAATCCTGCTATACCGCCAAAGCCTTAGTGTTCCCGCCTTGTTTGAGGGAGAATATAATACTTCAAAGGAGGTCGACAGTCCTTCAAGCTACCAGGCAGAGCCTGTCGAGGATGAAGACAGAATTTACCTAAAAGTGGCAGAAGCAGGCCAGAAGATTTTGAGAATATACCGCCAACTGCACCTCAATAGTCTTGTTAGTTATACGTATCTATCAACACATCATCTGTTCATAGCAGGAGTGTCTTATCTCTATGCGATATGGCATTCACCTATGGTTAGAAGCCGCTTAGTAAGTAGTGCCTTGTAAACGTCTAGCCTTACATAATGAAAAAGAAATTTGACTAACCAACATAAATAGACAATGGACGAAGTCGACTTTACAGTACTTGCTGCTAAGTCTGTATTTACTGATATGATCGACAAGTGCCCACCTGCTGAGACTTGTCGTGATGCTTTCGACCGGACAGCAAAGGCCACTATAAGAATGGTCAATACACAGGGCGGCTTCGGCATACTACCAGCCAAGCGTACGCGGCGTTTACGACCAACTCGGGACTGGCACTCCATGGGCGACGATATGTCTACCATGTCTCCGCTTACATCGGCCACTTTACATCGCCAAAGGGCATCGGCTGGCGGGAGTGTAGCTAGCTTCCCATTTGACATGTCCATATCAGATACCATATCGTCACCTTCCATGTCGGCATCGGGCGAATTTCCCGCTTCACCCCAGCAGTATAATCGCTCACGAGGCTTCGATACTGCAAATGCCGACTCTATGAACGCTATGATGTCTAGTAAACCTGCGAGTAATAGTCCTCGTCAAGCGGGAACGTCACTCGATATCAACATAATCCCGGGAACGGCAAATATGGCTGCTACCGTCACTGCTGCTGAGAACTGTATGACATCACAGGGTGGGCCCGGAGCCGACGTGAATGCGCTAGGCTCGTACAGCATGGCCGGCAATGCTTCAACTCCTCTACAACAACACTACGTCCAACCGTCTGCGATCGACTACAATAACCTCGTGGATATGGATTTCTTGCGTAACATCAATCCTGCGGTTGCTGACCTCAGCGGTCTAGATCACGCGCCAATCGATCTCGGCTTTGGGTTGGACTGGGACGGCATGAATCATGACTTTAGTGATGGCCAGCTGGTCAACAATATCTTTGATAACTTCTTCTTTAGCGGCCAACATAATGGAGGCAACCAATAGTAAACATCACCATGGTGTAAAATATGGCAACTTTTTTTCACCATCATACCTACTCTACCTTCCTTCCTCCCTTTCATGCTATTGCTTTTGATACCATTAGTTTATGTTGTGTTTTTTATTTGAGCCAATTTTGAGCCAGCATGATAAGGTGAAATATTGTGTCATTAAAATAGGGTATATTGTTATAGTATGCCATTCGATGTTGCATGTAGCCGTGTTATGTCATATTGATTGGGTAAATAAGTTAGAACAGAAGCACCACCATTCCTTCTTCGTTTTGCTAGGGGCTTAGTAGATGACTACTTTATTTTGAACCTTTACCCTTAGCTTCCGTGTCACCGAGTTCCTTGATTGTGATATTTGTCAGGCCAGCGCCTTCGTAATCTTCCTGACCATCGTGGAAGCCAGGACACACACCGACTGCCATGTACTTGCCATCGCACGAAAACGCTAGGGCGGCCACATTATTGGCGAACTTGGGGTACTGGCGCATTCTGCGCTTAGCCTCGGCATCCCACAGGGCGACGTTTCCATCCCCGCCTGCAGAAGCAAAGGTGCCGTAGACGGGGTGGAAGGCGAGTGCATTGACAGGATAGACGATGTCGCCACCGCCCTCGACTTCGGGGGCGGGCTGGCGGTGGCACTTGAAGGCATACTTTCGGGCCTGAGATTCGGCAGAGTCGTCGAACCACTCGACTGACACGCGGCCCTCGATGCTAGAGGTAGCGTAGCCGGCGTCGTTAGGCATGCAGGCAACAGCGCGGGTGAGAAACTTGAGCGACGACTCGCGTTGCTGCCACGGCACAATAGTGATAGGCGAGGCGTCATTGGCGGCAAAAGTTTCGGCGACGGTGGAGAGGTCGTAGATGCTAACTAGGCGGGAGGTCATGGCGACAACGACCTTGGTTGGGCTGATGGATAGGGCGTGCGGCTTGCCGGGCAAAGACACGGAGATGGGCTTCGAACCAGAACTCTTCAGGTTATGGAAGTGGAGGGTCTGGTCCCATGAGGCAGAGACAAGCATGGCTGTGGATAGATTTATAGTTAGCCGGGTGCATCAAGATCTGGAAGGGCAGCCATGGACGTACAGAAGTTAGCTGAGTATGCAACAGAGCGTACTGCTGCGCCGTGAGTACTGAGAACCGATTGTTCTCCGGTTATCAGATTTAGGCTGGATGGGAACCCCGTTAGTAAGAAAATGCCGCGGATTGGGTGCATGCAGCAGTTAGTGGAATCAAGTATCAGCCCTACCGTAGTACTCTGTAGTCTAAACCGGCACTGAAGGCCTCTGTATCGTCCTTGCCAAAGCACACCCACAACACCGGCGCGCGGTGCTCAAATTTGCGTAATAGCACTCCACGCTTATCGCCAGAGTCGGTGTCACCGTGAATGTCGTAGACATAAACATGGCGATCCCAGGAGGAGGCGAGCAGACGCGTAGGTGCGCCAGGCGCAAAGGCTAGAGCCGAGATGGCATCGTTTGGCGGTGATACGATATCGTATTGTGTTGCTAAGCGATGGCAAGGCCAGCGATTAGCGTCCTGATTTTTATCGTCTTGATGGAACTAACACCTGAGAATGGTATAGAGGCGGCGGGCAGGAACCTACATGGAGCCATTGTGATGCGATTTCGGGGCTGGTGGTGATGGGAGCGATTCTTGATGATGCGGAAAAGCTACGCAGCGTCGCTTTCAGCTTGGCTGTTCTAATCCTGGCTGGGCACTTATTTACTTCCTCTGTTCCAGAGCTAAACCAAAGAAAAAGTTAACTTACTTAATAATTGTGGCGCTACACCTAGCTTCCTCAACTGTGGCGTAGCAGCTTTAGCCGGCAATTTGCCGCCACTTGCGTTCTTGTCGCTGGTCGTTGCTACTAACTTGGCAAAAAAGCCACCAAAAACGGATAAACCCCACCAATATAACGGGGACAAGAGTAAAACGCAGCAGCGGTGGTTTCAAAAATTGTGACTCTTATTCTGAAATCGCCTGGAACCACCAATTTTTCTCTCTTCATTCGTGAGAACACCCCACCAGCTTAGCATTTACTTTCAGCCTTGTCCGCCTCCCGCTTCGGTTCTTTTTTTTGCGACGCGCAACACGACTTTACGTTTTTCAACACTATCGAACTTTTTTTCTTACAGTTTTTTGCCCAGCTGATAATATTGACACACAATCGCCCAGCATGTCTCTAACGCAATGCCGCTTCTACGAAGAGAAGTAGTACGTACTATCTTTTTGCTAAATCCGCATTCTTGGCGGGGCTGCCCCCCTCCCCCCATGGCCCTTATCGCCTAGGTTCAATGGAAGGAGAGGGGTCGTCCACCACCACCCGTCATTGTACTTGTCGAAATTGGCCTTCAAGAGAACATCAAATGCATTGGAAAGTGCTGCCATTTGAAATCATACTGACCATGCTATCTTGCTGTTATTAGTCCTGAAGTGGATAGCTTCGTCATGGTGAATGTCAAGCAGATCGCTGAGATGGGTGCCTATGTCAAGCTACTAGAATACGACAATATCGATGGCATGATTTTGCTCAGTGAGCTGTCTAGACGGCGTATCAGAAGTATCCAGAAACTCATTCGCGTTGGTCGCAATGAGGTTGTCGTTGTTCTCAGAGTAGACAAGGAGAAGGGTATGTCGCAAACTTTGCTCAAGCTTGTACTACATCCACTAATAATGCGCTCTTCTTTGCTATTGTTCTTTAGGCTATATCGATCTGTCCAAACGTCGTGTCTCTGCTGAGGATATCGTCAAATGCGAGGAGCGCTACAACAAGAGCAAGATGGTTCACTCCATCATGCGGCACGTCGCTGAGAAGACCGATGTTCCGATTTTAGAGCTATACGATACCATTGCCTGGCCTCTTAACCGCAAGTACGGTCACTCGATCGATGCGTTCAAGATCTCCATCTCGTATGTTTCCGAAATCTTATCTACCCTACAAATATCACATGCATGAAGAAATTTTCTAACACCCCAATCTCATTTCGAAAAGTAACCCTGAGGTTTGGAACGAGATTACCTTTACGAACACCGTTGTTGCTGATGAGCTCAAGTCTTACATTAGCAAGCGTCTCACCCCTGCCCCCACCAAAATCCGGGCCGATATTGAGGTTACCTGCTTTGGCTACGACGGTATCGATGCTGTCAAGGAGGCTCTGCGCACTGCTGAGGCCAACAACACCGAGGACACCCAGGTCAAGGTCAAGCTCGTCTCTCCTCCCCTATACGTCCTTACTAGCACCTGCCTCGACAAGCAGGTTGGTATCACTCGCCTGGAGGAGGCCATTGTCGATGTCCGCAAGAAGATTGGGGAGTCTGGTGGCCACCTGGTTGTCAAGATGGAGCCCAAGGCTGTCACGGAGAGCGACGATGCTGAGCTGCAAGCCCTCATGGAGAAGCGTGAGCGTGAGAACGCCGAGGTCAGTGGTGACGAGAGCGTCAGCGATAGTGACGATCTTCCCGACATGTAAGCTAGCTTATATGCTTAGTTTCACTGATATTTTCTCGCGAATCTACCGAATCATCGCGCCTTGTATCAGAAACGATCATTCACTTTCGTATTCGCCATGTCTCTGAATTCTGGAAACAAAAGCCTCCAGTCACCATGCCCCCATTGCATATATTTCCGATTGATTATCTCTCTTCTATCATCGTTCTCTGCTTTTTTCTTCTCCTTCGTTCACTTTTTTCTTTCTTCTCTTTTACCGTTATGGTCGTATATATCTTAAAAGAATCAAGATTATGGCATAGAAGAGTAGGCCGGCCTAGTTTATTGTGCCAAGTGCTATTTCTGAGGCTACGGGCATTGCACAATGAGCTAGTTGGCTTTAATATAGGCTGGATGAGCCGAGATCATATGGGCACAGGATGCCCTTTGAACGAACACATTACAAAAAAGTTTATAGGCTTCGCAGGGAAAAGTTGGCGCCGGGATCAAAAAATAGATTGGTTTATGGTTCCATTTACTTTGTTTTCTTTCAGTCATGTGTCTTTTGTTCATTTCTTATGTCTATACCTTGCATCTAACGATTACTGTAGCAACGGCCATCGGATTCAAAGCAAAAGAGGTGCCTGATTTTGGCTGTCCAATTCAAAAAGAATGTAAAAATATGCTTGGCTCAAATTATCATGAGTTTTATCCTATCGATAGTTATCTTTCGTGTAATGGAGGCTTATCATAGATGTTAACTGAACAAAAGAAAGGATGGGACAGGATGTATTTAAAGGCGTCGTTTATCTCCAACTTTTAACTAATCTGCCAACGCAAGTCAACCTTTCTATCCAATATTGATACTGAGTACGAAGACCACTTATAACCTACTGATACGATGATGACAATTCAAATCGCAACGCAGTACTGCTCCTGATATGGCACCCCTCGTAGTACAGTCGCTACAAGCCTGTTTTTGGCAAACTTCCCAAATTCCCAACTCTAACTCAAGTATCCTACAGAAGAATTGGGATAACCGTCGTATTCTCTCTCGGAGGTACCACTACCGATGTTAGTCTCTGCCAGTCCATCGCCTACATACTCTTCGGCGAGGCCAACTCAACCCATGCGTAGTTCGGTGGAGAGAGTCATTGGCATGTTTGTATTGGATAACATCCATACATAATCTGAAAGACTACCATGTTCATTGCCAGTCGTCGACGGGTCTAACCTTCTCAGTCCTGCTTCAATGGGCTCCTACGGTATTTCATTTCTGTTTGCTATGTGTTGATAGTATAGTGGACCAGGACTCGCCTAGCTATCTTCATAGTTCTAGAAACTGAATAAATAATAATCATAAAAAAAATAGAAATTAAAAATTAAAGAAAACCGCAACGCACGTCGTCTGGGTGGGTACTCAATAAATGAGTCCATTTTGGGGTAACACGGCGCTGCGGTATCTTATCGATAAGAGGTCGGCTTCTAAAAGTTAAAGCTTTCGACTACTTTCAAGACGAGGACATCGTTTGATAAATATCACTGCTGCTCTTACGTTAATTACATCAGCTGCCCTCGCTTCTCAGTGTCCCAGCCACATAGCCAGCTAATCGACGTAACTATTTTCATAATCTAATTCGAATTACAAAGTCAGATACGTCAATCTCTTTCTAGGGCGCGTCACAAGCCACACGTAATCATGGCTTCTGCCGGTTTCAAATGGCGCCAACGAGTTTTTAGCCCAGTTGCCCTTTCGCTGTGGACTCTCGGCTGGTTTCCAGTTATCGCATGCTTCCAAACACACGTGGCTTCGGTCACAAAAATCAACGGCTCTTCCATGTGGCCATTCTTCAATCCTAACAAAGACGCTTCCTTGACAACAGATACTGTCATTAATTGGAAATACAACACTTCAAAGCGCCTTGAACGTGGCATGATTGTTATATTCAGGTTTGTTTTCATGTCTGTGCCTTCCCTGGAATACATATCAGCCTACTTACACCGCTTACTATAAAGATCTCCAACAAACCCAGACAAAAAGTCCGTAAAACGGATAATCGGCCTAGAGGCCGATGTGGTGGCCACTGCAAAACCATATGCTTTTCCTTTTACACAAATACCAAGAGGCCATGTTTGGGTCGAGGGAGACAATGCCAATAACAGCCTGGACAGCAATACTTACGGTCCTATTTCTACAAGGCTAATCGAAGGAACAGCCGAGTATATAATTTGGCCTCCGAACCGCGTCGGCAAGGTCCAATGGGAGATCTGGAAGAAACCATCAAAACGGCGGCGTTAGACGACCAGTAACTAATTTAATTGACTCCATCTTGCTATTTGCCTAGTCGATATTCTCAATATCATATGAAGACCTTGGCATTGGCGGCTGGATCTGAGGCCAACCCTATCACATACCCTAGGATTAGTCATCGATGCAATCAATTTTAGGCTTGGCCCACAATAGCTAGCAACTCACTGAGCCAAGTCGCTATCAAGTGGATGGAAGAAGAAAAAAATAATAATTGTGGATTTCAAATGAGAATGCCGGCCTCCGTTCCTTGAACAACCTCGATTTTCGGCTTCTTCTGCGGCTTGGTTTAACGAGTCAGCAAGCCATGAGAAGAACGGGTTGGCTCTTTTTCTCTAGTCTTTTGCCTCAAGCAGTTTTGCGGTTCTCCGCCCCCTTGTCGATACCTCGATAAACTTGTTTCGATAACTGACAACTCCTTGGAATTCTTATTAAATCTAGTTCGCTGTGCAGGACTGCTGCTTTCCTTACTACTACTACTCCTTGTATTTTTTTTCGGCGTTCTTGCTGCACGTGCGGATTAGAACCCACGGCGAAACGGGCGCATCTCTTTTCCACACTTTTTTTCAAGTTTCCTTATCTTCAATCTTCACGATCTCTATTCGGCGTTTGTGTTGCTTACGGTCTTTCTCTATATCCATTTTTCCATTGTTCTTTCCAACGCCAAAGGTCTCACTTGCCTCTCGACTTCTGAATCCACTTTGTTCAAGAAATTATTACTCTCGACGATTATCCGACGACAATATCCACGCCAATACCACTTCCGACCAGTCTTACGCCTAGCATCCTGTTATAATTCTGACGAAGCCTTGGTGGCAGTAACAATCTCAAGCGACACGCGCGAAACATCCAAGTTCGAGACCTTTCGCAAGCCCATTTTTGTACATCTGAACAAAAATTGTGACACAGGTTCTGTGTACAGATAACAAGAGAAGCTTTGGCTTTTGCTCACCCCGGAATATATACGAACTAGAACCTACACCAATAGTGCTTATACTGTACGCATCTGTATCGTTCCAGCTTGCAAAACTTACGCAGTTCTTCACCTCAAATCTAGCCACGACGTATCCCGGCTCCTCTAGCTACATTGGACCTTCTTTCCGCCCATGGCAGGACCATCAAGTAGCCGGAATGCCCAAGGCTCAAGGCCGGACGCTGGCTACGCAGAGGAGGAGGCTCGGGCGCCATATCTGCATGTGAGTCTTTCTTATATAGTATTGTCTATGAAACACTAGAACAAAGTGCTGACATTTTGATAACTAGGCCATGCTAGCCGGCGGTATGGGTGGCTCAACGGGTGATATGCTCATGCACTCACTAGACACCGTGAAAACACGTCAACAAGGCGATCCTCACATGCCCCCTAAATATAGCTCTCTTGGTTCTACATACTACACTATATGGAGACAAGAAGGAATCAGAAGAGGCCTGTATGGTGGTTGGCAGGCAGCACTAATGGGATCATTCCCCGGAACGGTTCTATTCTTTGGTTCATATGAATGGAGCAAAAGATTTCTCATTGATCATGGCGTGCAAAAACATGTTTCATACCTTACTGCTGGTAAGTTAAGTCTATAAAGGTTACAGCTATCCCCCAACATGATCTAACAAGTATCACAGGTTTCATTGGCGATTTCGCTGCTTCCATTGTCTACGTACCTTCAGAAGTTTTGAAGACTCGTCTTCAACTTCAAGGTCGATACAACAACCCCTATTTCGCATCAGGATATAACTACCGAGGCACCATTGATGCGGCGCGTACTCTTGTGAGACAGGAAGGGTTCTCTGCACTATTCCATGGATTCAAGGCTACGCTCTTTCGTGACCTGCCATTCTCTGCGCTTCAGTTTATGTTTTGGGAACAGTTTGGTGCCTGGGCCAGACAATACAAGCAAGGCCGAGACATAGGCGCACCTTTGGAAATGTTGACCGGAGGTTTCGCTGGTGGCCTAGCTGGTTTCCTCACGACACCATTGGATGTGGTAAAAACCCGCCTACAGACTCAGATCTCAACTCCAGAACCTCCATCAGTACCTATCGGCTCTATCGCCAGCTCAAGTAGTACCACATGTCAAAAGCGCGGGATCTCTACATCGTCACCATCCACACACACGCCTAGACCCGGAGCTATCAACCTGGAAACTTCTTCAGTTGTGAAGGGCCTCCAGGCTATCTACAAAACGGAGGGTATTGCTGGTTGGTTCCGTGGAGTCGGTCCCAGAACGATGTGGACATTCGTTCAAAGCGGCACTATGCTCTTTCTCTACCAACGGCTTCTACGCCAATTAGAAATTTACATGCCTCTTGAAGAGGAGAAGAACATTTGATTCAGTAGAGTCGTTCACATTCTGTTCTTCTATCAGGGTCGCATCATCTATCTAGTATGTCTAGGCGTTGGTGTGCACTATCATGTGTGTATTATATTTGTACCTATCACCCTTTTGTTTTTCGTTTCACTATCATTTTACATTTCCCATCCAATTTTTTTCATCCCTGCTATATCATATTACACGACGACGCATTGTAATTAGTCAAGATCAGGACGACAGACCTTAGTGCGTGTTGTTTTCTCATGTTTCTATGAATAGGTGATTACTTTGGATATATTTGAGTTGTATAAGTCTACTTTGAACCATGCAATTCATTTTCCTCTTGATATAATTGTTATGGTATGAGGATGGCTCTTAGCACGTACAGTCAATCGGTTCGTTTACTTGTTGTTATTGCGTTCTGTCTGTGTTGATGTATAAAGGGCGGGGGGCATGTGATTCATGCGAATATAGATTATAGAACAGGATAATTATTCCTTTCAATAGATATGTGTCTCATATATAGCACCACTCTAGCTGTATATATATATAGGACGGCATTGGCATGTGAAATGAGGCTCAAGCCAATTAATGTTTAATCGCAACCACACTTTAACCCCACTACTACATCTCATCTTGGTGCTTGATCTTTAAAGAGAAGATAGTGCCGGCAGAAAACTATCTTTCACACCGCTTTGAGTAGTCACCGCTACTAAAGAACCCTGGACACCCAACAGAGAGGTAGCTAAGGGTTTCTTTCGACTAGCCTCAGCAGAGGTGCATTGACGAGCCAAACTTGACTTGAAATCTCCACCAACAACGCATCATTCTGCTAAGACGAATCTGACGTCAAGCGTTTTAGAGCGAAACATTCATTACATTAATTATCTATCTAAGACTTTTCATAAATTGCTTGAGACTGTGACTCTCAATCAATTAGCGCATCTCGTCACATATCAAGTTCTGCATCACAGAACGTTTTCTTGTCACCGAATAATATATTAACTACCGCCTTTTCTCTACATCGGCACTAGCCCACATCACCCAATATGGCTACGCTCCGAATGGCGAGCTTGCCCTCGATGCGAAAGCAGCATCTGATGGCCGAGTTGTACGTTGCGATACTGAATATTGGAGAAACAAAGCTAACTGAAGTTGTATAGCGCTGGTCTTAAGCAGGCTTGTCCAGATAGTGTTTTTATCACGTTGACACCTGGCGATCCCTCGCTCTGGGTAGGCGTGATGTTTGTGCGCAAAGGTATATTTTAGCTTTAGCAGCTATATTAGCATGGAGAGCTGTTAAGAAGATTAAACACTAACGTTTCAATATTTGCTTGACAGGCCCATATTCGTCTGCCGTTCTGCGCTTCCAGATCTCGTTCCCAGATGCCTTCCCACGGCTGCCGCCACTTGTGACCTTTACATCCGAGATATTCCACCCCCTCGTCACTCCACCCTCGAGCTATTCCGAAGGAGATCCTGTCAGCGCTAACGACCATGCCCATCTACCAACTGGTGGCTTTAGCTTACGCCATGGCTTCCCCAACTGGTTCCCGCGACGCACGCGGCGCATCCCGAGCGACGGTCACCCGATCCTTGCTACACCACCGCGCAATGCCGTCCGCGCAGCTAATGGCCAACAGTCACAGGGTGCCCGCGCCCACTCAGGCAGCATCAGCATCTTCGAGACACCCATGTCTCACGCCACGCCAGCAGGCGAGCGCCCGGGCTACACGCGCACCGATAAGGAGGCTGTGCCTGTGTATGATATACTGGCCTACATCCGTAGCACCTTTGATGATGAGGACGTGCTGGATTCTATCCCGCTAGAAGCCGCAGGCAATGAGGGTGCGTGGCATGCGTGGAGATTACACCGTAAAGAGGCGTTGATGCTTGGCCGAGATGCCGCTCCCGGCATTGCAGAGAGCGTTATTTCCACAGACGATGTTTCTGAGCCTAGAAGCCCTTCGTCTATCACGAGACAACCTGCGCAGTGGAACTGGGAAGGCGTCTGGGAGCGAAGAGTCACTCAAAATATAAACCACAGCCTCCAGGAATCCATCCTATACGGAGGAGGAGCACCCACAGAAGAGCTGGTAAGTCGTGGATCTATAAACAATACCTAGGTGGTCCAACTGCTAACCGCTCTCATACTAGATTCATTTTTTGCAGATCGAAGGTCAGGACCTGGAGACGACAAAGGAAAACCTCATGCGAACAATTGGTGCGGAAGTCTGAGTGCGACGTTTATTCTGCCGTGTTATGATTTATGAAATATGATGTTCTTCAGTTATCTAGCAACAATCATGTGATCGAGATATCTTTTGAAAATGTGTTTACTTAATGGAGCCTTACGGAGTAGGTGGTTTCCTATATTATCTAACGAGAATGAACTGGTCTGTTTACATTGATTAACGTGCACATTGAAGCTCTTCCCTCTTCCACAGGCCATCCAGATTGCCAATGCCTGCATTACACCATATTTAGTACTTTTATTCCATTACCTTGGAGTCTCTCCAAAACATGTCCAGTAATTCCACTATCGTTCCCAGTCCAGCCGGATTAGATACTGGACTTGTCGCTCTCATTGTCGTTGCTAGCTTTGGCGTTCTAGTCTATGCCCTCCGCCAGGCTGGCGCTCCGTTCGATAGCGGCTCAATCCGATCGTTTTCCTTCAACCGACACCATCGCGATCTGCATTCCCCTACGGTCGATCCTGTTCCGCCCTACGAACTCCCTAGATTTACAGTTACGCCGAACCACCCCATTCCTGCTCCGCCGTACGAAGTTGCCATTGCGCAGCATCTTGTGCTACAGTCGGCACCATCATATACAAGCTCTCCGGTCACCCCAATCGCATCTTCACATTCCAACTCCAGCACACCCTCGGTGGCATCTGAGCCTCAGCACCAAGCACCCATCCTATCAGACCACACCCCTTCTAGCAGCCATCATTCGGCCAACTCCAGCCATACACATCACACCACCGGTTCCGTTCCCATACCCGATCGCTCCGTAGTGCCTATTGAGCAGTTGCCTATCCACCACTCCACAGGGAACCCAAGACATAGTCAGACTAGTTCAATGCCTAGAACTTCTTCTCTTTCCTTTACCGAGATCAACATTGTGCTGCGGGCAAGCTACAACACTGGTCTTCGTATGCAAAGTACTACTCGCTCAGATCCTGTCAATTACTCCGTTGTTGATTATCAAGATCACCAATTGCAACCACTCCAAACTTCTATCAACAAACCTCGTCCTTTGTCTACCTAAACGCTTCTATGGCATTTACGGGTCCCGGTGGGTTGTCCACTCTCTTTGTAGAGAAAAGAAGGCGCAGTACTGAAGGAAATGCAACGGATTCTGAGTCAACCACAACAAGTCCTGGTACCATCTACCGTACAGCCCCTTCTAGTCCTATCAAGTGCATGAACAGGTTTGCGGATTATTCACCACGAGTTTCAATGTTCAGGGAACAGCCATGCCGACATTCTCCATCGCCTACTCCCAGAATTCCGCCCGCCATCAGAAACACACCATTTCCTGTTTCACTTCAACCATCAGTCAATGTTCAGTTCAATGAAGCTTAGAGTGCTTCTAACATGTCTAAACTTAGCCTCGCAGCAACGACTGACAGTCTCATCAAGTCGCCTCTTCAAAAAGCACCCAGCCCACTTGTTCTTGTACCTCAAGTAAAAGTAACATCGGCAGTAGATGTGATACCTGAAGACACAAGTGTATCATTGTGGGTAGCTGTCGAGGTCACTGCCAAGCTAGCAGCGCCCGTTAGCGTTGATGCTTTTATCATGGAACGGCCTCTTGATCAGCAACTCTGCATCGGCAAAAGACGCCGTTACGAAGGCCGTATGTATTTTACCAATTCCGCCATGACTAAAGCTAACAATAAACTGAACAGAAGACGGATGGTATGGATGTTTATACAACCTCCACACGCAATTCATTCCCAGTCCCGGAACATTCGTTGAGGAGATTATTGAAGATGCGCCACAGCCGTATGTAAGCCATGTCACTCTGGATTCTTTTAATGAAAATTTCACTAAAATGAAACAGTACTCTTGCAACTGATAACTCGGTTGTTTATCTTGTCAAAGTACTGATTCAGCCACGTCCAAGACCACAGTTACGGCAATCATCGATAACGACCAATACGGCAGACTATCTTTTTGAAGATCTTGAATTACAACTGGGAAATATCACTCGCGACTACCTCATGATCCGGTTAACTTACAATCATACAGGCTTCCCAAACCAGGTTGCGAATGAGCCAGAATATGGCGTCAAAGTTTCAACATCCTTGAATACTATCGCTACTGCTATGATACACATTGGCGATGTTGACTCTGAATGGTCGAAGCGAATCACAAGCAACGATGATTCAAAGTCAACGCTGGTTGATATTGCCATGTGCAGCGGTTGGGACAAAGACCTTCTTGATTATAGTTTAGAAAGAGTCGGATCAGGAGTGATTATCCATCCTACAACAGCGATATCTTCAGACTTCATGAACACCGCATCGGAGTATACGGACTGCCAGGACGAGTATCAAGACATAGTTTTGCCACCAATCAGTCCCCGACTCTTGAAGTTGGCATCGATTTGTCCTTTGCGGCGAGTCAGATCAACTAAATCGCCAATTTCAGATTCGGAACCCGAAAGTCTAGAGCAAATGGCACGGCAGGTTGAAAGTATCAAGGAATCTCCTAAAGCAAGTAAGTTGTTCAAAGGAAGAGGCATTGGGCGCAAAAGAAGTTGGATGTTTTGGTAATTAACTATATCCAACAAATGGTGTCACGGTTGCCATCATTGTTTTGTATATACATCATGATCTCAGGGCTCAGTATAGTTTTTCAGAAAGACTATATACAACCTCTTTGGATCATAGAGTCATTGCATATGCGAACTCTTCTGAATGGCTGTAGAAAAGATGCGGAGTTAGTTTCAAAACTGCACAGGCACTAGGCTGGACCTGTGTTTGGGCATTCAACACTATGATACATACCAAGTTCCACCACTGCTAAATTCAAGAGTTAGGTTCGGTTCCATACTGAGGGACTTGAACAGAGAAGCACAAAAGTAGTGTGGCAACAACAATCCATACACTACCGCAAGGTGTCTACCAATAGATATCTTATATAGAGGGGTTAGATAGCGTAGGAAATTACAAGTTTTAAGTATAAAAATTAGATTTATACATCATATTCAACCAAAACCAAACTGGACTACATCATCTTCGAGCAATCCCAAATTGGACTAGACGCTGGACGTAGAGAAGTTTATACACAGTGATTAGAGCGTCGGTCCTGATTTTCTATGTCTCCTAGCATGGGGACGACGATATATCTCGAGCCTCTGGCTAAGAATATTATTGATATCAAGTCGAGTTGTCATATCTAGTGACGGGATCTTGTATATCCTATCATGCTTGTTGGAAATTCGCTGGCAGGGCCACAAGTAATATGAAAGACAGGCGGTTAATGGTAGATATATGTGTCAATAATTCTAGTTTCAAAGATCCTACAATTCGGTCCATATTACTAAGTAAACTCTGGGTTATACTTAGAGCCGGCCACATAGCACAACGTCCTCGCCAAACGGATGCCAAACCACATTTGACAAGCGAGCGGCTGGAATTGCTCCAGCTTGAGTTGTTGCTCTAGGTGGTGAAACAGTAACACCGCCTTCACCAAGCCAAGTCGGGGCGATAGTGATGATGACCGAGTCAATGAGGTGCTGACTCTTTACATCTAACAGAGAGTTGATAATTTGGCCACCGCCCTCAACCATGACACTTGTTAGGTTGGCTACCTTGAGAGCCTCTAGGATATCAGGCCACTGAAAGCGACAGCTATCCTCTGCAACTGCAATAGTGATGAATCGGCCGCCATGTTCTTCTAGTATAGCGACCTTCTCTACAGACGGCTTAGTAGACGGTGTTATAAGGATAAAGGGCCCTTTGCCCTTTCCAGCTCGGCAAACCTGGAAGACCTTGCTCTCCCTTGTGAAATTCCAGCGGCCCTTGGGGTCAATAACAATAGGACGAGGCTGGTGGGTTGAGCCAGCAATACGGCAATTCAAAGCCGGGTCATCGGCGATGACAGTTCCGACACCGACACAGATAGCATCGTGGCGGTAGCGAAGATAGTGTGTCATGGCCTTAGATTCAGGGCCTGACAGGCAAGTTCTAACTCCAGGGGCCAAGGACAGCTGTGAATCGAGCGAAGTAGCAAATGTCAGAGTGACTAGAGTCTTGTTGATCCTATCCAGACTCAGAGACGATGGCAGGTAGCTCTCGAGCTTGGCCCTGTCAGTATCGGCAAAAGTGAGTTCTTCGGCCATTTTCGATAAATCCTCTGATATTTGGATTGTTAGAAGTCGTCAGAAACGATATGAAAACAATATGAAACCCAAATTTTTGATTAAGAACAATCAAATCAAAAACACAGAGGTAAAATGTGCTTGTTGTAGTGATAATGAAAGATATCAAAAATCGGCAAGGCTAACGCACATTTACAAGTATGTGAGCCCTGTTTGCCAAAGGAATGTGGTTGTGCTGTTGTATGAGGTGAAGATACGGGGGGGGGGGGCACTCTCTCATCTAATTTGACGTGCGAGTCAGTTGAGACTGCCTATGTAATAACAGGTTGGCTTGCTCTTGTTATAAAGAGTTTCTAGCCAGGAGGGGAGCGCGTAAGTGAGGGGTGTAGATGTCGATAGGTTGCTTACCGCGAGCTATGCGACCGAGCTGCCTGCGGAAAGCTAGCAGGGGTTTGCGAATAGATAGTTCTTACTAGTAGGTTATACTACAGATAAAGTGGGCAAGGATGGCTTTTGAACGGACAGAGTCGCACCGATTATAATTGTACAACTATGTTGCTCTAGAGTTGTCCAATTTCTAAGCTCCTTAAGTAATTGAACGAATGTGGATGGGGTTGAGACTCTACCACATCAATTGCATCTCATAGCACATATGTGAACTATATTGTTCTACAGATAATTAATATAGTTCCGTTTCCATATCAAGAAGATTGACACGTTACTAATATGCTATCCTACCATTAGCAGATAGGCATCAAGATAGATAGTATTTCGCTTTATATTACACTACGTCTCACTATCACCTAACATGCTGTTGTTTATATTTATTAGCATGCCTCAAAAATTACAGCTTTGTAAACAACGGCGGTTCTTTTTGAGGTTTAGCTGGAGGGTCTGTTAAGGTAGAGAGTAGCTTTGATTCACTTATTCAGTGGAAGCTTATACAACAAATGGTTCAAGTCAATTGATATGTATATTAGCCAGTGATAGTAAATGTTCCGATAGTTTCTATGTTTTCAAGTAGATATCAAAATGTCTAGAGTTTCCTTTTCTAATAGCAGTCAGTGGATAAATAGACTGACTCTATTGATAGGGTTCGTCACCAATCAACAGGGTCTGCACAATAGAATCTGCATAAATATATATATTATGTTAGGTTGTATATTATCGCCCATGGATTTCATTGCTGGACAATAAGGCTCGCGACAGAGCTCCGGTGAAGGTCTTATACAAACCTTCTCCTATCTAAGGGTCACATATCGGTTCCAGGGTTAAGTCAGCCCAAGTTAACTTATCACGTGTGCCACATTCATCTTTAGTATGTAGTTGAAATGAAAGACCCCCAAAAAAAAAACATCAATCAACTCTAGGCTTATATTTCACGAAAAAAGCTACAGCTAACACTAAATCATTTTGCACAGCCCAGTTAACAACATGGTGGTATTGACAGAAAGTAGAAACATGTTAACTCCGTTATTTTAACGGAAACACAGCCTCCCGGGAATTCATACAGATCTGTGTCAATTGACAGCCCCCAACTTGTTTTCGCTTACCTATCAGGTGAGAGAAAATAAGGGTCAATAATTTGATCAACACAAACAATAAAGCAAGAGTCAGAAAGGAATAACTTGTGACTTATAAATGCAAAGGGCTTAGCTAACTCAAGAAGACGTAACTTGACGGCTGAGCAACTGGTAATCGCTAAAATCGTACTACGGATAAATAGGCAGAAGAATAGAATGGATAAGCCATACTGCATGCGTAATGGCATCAGTTTACTTCCTTAGCAAGATACATGCCAAATATGATCTTCCATTTCTAATCTTAAGATACTATTATCAAGCTAGCCGTTAGGAAATGCGTAGAAATGATCTTTGGTTGAATGGTTGGGGAGAACTTGAAGAAATCATAACTTTTGACTCGTTCTTCATTTTTACTATTCTCGTCTGAAGTGTTAATACATCAAAATAAATGCATTTAAAACATTAAACATCTTGGAGGCCTCACTGTAAAAGTATCGTTAGGGTTACTTAGTCAGAAAGACCGCAAAGGAGCAAAGGAAGCTTGGATTTATTTGGGCCCATGCAAGTAAATAAGGTTGAAAGTTCTAGGCTAACGCTCTGTTCTTCTTTTACTTCTTATTTTGTTTCGTCGTTCCTATACTCGGTAGTAGTACTAGTCCATTGAGATCTTAGCAGGGCATTTTTTATTGTCATTATGTTGCGAAGTAGCTAACTACCCTTTTCTCTCTCCTCGCGACTAAACTCTTTTTTTCTTACTCTCTTCCATCACACTTGTCTTTCTCAGATTCAATTCTTTCTTTGCCTCTTCTTACCGCGAGCAACGAACAATCCTGCTTTAATAAAAGAAACATCATAATCACGAATCGCGAATAAACCCCAAGAATATCTCTTATTCAATTCATCACCATCTCCACATAGACACCCAGCATCGCCATGGCTACGAAGCAAGAGAACGCTCCTCCTGCCTACCCTGGTGGCATACAGGCCCCTCAACAGGCGTACGGCGGTTACCAACAACAGCCCGGCGTCCTCGACCAGTACAACGGCGCCGGTGCCGCTGGTGGATACTACCAGCAGCAACAAATGCAGATGCAGCCGGGTGGCGGCTATCCGCCACAGGGCGGTTACTACGATCCAAACCAGCCACAGCAACCCGGCGGTTACTATCCCCAACAAGGTGGCTACCCACCGCAAGGAGGATATCCGCCGCAGCAGAGCTATCCGCCGCAGGGCTACCCTCCTCAGGGACAGTACCAGGACGCGCGTGGCCGCAATGATTCTTCCGGTTGTATGCAGGGCTGCTTGGCTGCTATGGCATGTTGCTGCTGCTTGGATATCCTTTTCTAGACGGCCTGTTTTCTTCCCGCTATCTTTCGTCTTCTCACTTAAGAAGCTCTTCTTGTTACGATACGTCTTCTCGTTAGAGAAGACCGAAACACCATACAGTCATCACAATTGCCGCAGAAGCATAGCGACTATCTGCAAGCAACTGAAATTGTGATCGAACGAAACTATTATTATGTATATCATCATACCATTCGCTATCTTTCCATCTTTTTTTAAGGCTACTACTGGCTCGTCATTTCATCATCCTAGATACTGTTGGATTCGATAAAAATACCCGTCGTTTTCTTTCTATACCATATTCGCCTGTTACCTTGCTGCTATATCTCCGGTTGCCTATCTTCATTATAGAGGCTACAATCTCCTATACCCTCTCTCTTCTCTTTCTCTTGTACTAAATTGATTCTCAGCACGCTATAAGTCCCCTTTGCTCTTTTTCTCGTTTATTACTGATATGAGCTACTTGTTCATGTATGGCCTATCTATATGTAAAAAGCGACTGCTTTTTTTTCTATAACATAGAATTTCCATGAATCTAATTATCTTTCTGTTATCACCGAATGCCCACTTGTGATTTGTATAGTAATGCGTTTTGTAAAATCATTGTTAATTGTTACCTTCTTTTTTCAACAACCAACAACTTCATCAAATACACCGAAACTCACATGCACACAGTCGCTTAATGCCTGCATTAGCTTCCGCGTTTCCCGCATGGTAGTAAGTAAGCCGTAACTATCTAGAAATGGATAAACGCTCATGAATAAATACGTAGGTCACAATTCACGCACTGTCTTGTACAAGTTAAAAAGCAAAAGTTTATCATAATAATCGGTGCTATTGGAGGGGCAGTCAAAAGGTGACGATATATACAAGGTAATGAAGATAAAGAATAAAAGAAACTCGTTACAACAAGAAACAAACAGGAAACACTAGTAGGCGCGCTTAAGTAAAGACACAACAATTCCACAGCCAAAGAATAAAACAGGAAAAAAAAAAAACCGAACCGACAAGGGAAGGCCACCAACGTCTCTGCAAGGTTAGATGCATGCGTTTTCGTGGCCAATAGGGTGTAATACATATTGTCTAAAGACATGAGGCAGGAAAATAAAGCGCATATTCAAAAACTAGTCTTCAGACAGACTGAAGATTACTTCTTAGAGACATGGACGTTTCTGCTATGGGCTTGCCATGAAAGACTCAATGGCTAGCTGTATTGTTTAGATATAAGCTGCCTGGGCGTAAAGAGTCTCGAACTCGGCATTGATACGGGCAACGACATCGTTGCCGTACATCATCTTCTGGACATCGGGCGAGGCCCACTTGTCGGGAACGGCGCTAGCGTTGCCGGCATTGGCCTCGGCGAAGAGACGATCACGTTCCTCCTTAGCCTTGCCCTCACCGAGATGCATGGTGCGGCCAGACTGGTAGGCCATCTCAACCAGGTTAGTGCACCAGTCTTTGCGCAGAACCTGGTAGGCTTTAAGAGATCTGGAGATGGTCTCGGGCTTGAGGTTGGGTGCTAGAGCCAGGACCTCGGCGACAACGGCGCCGTCCTCGATGGCCATGGCGGCACCCTGGCTGAGATGCGGCAGAGTGGGGTGGCAGGCATCTCCAACAAGAGCGACAGAGCCATGTACCCAAGTGGGCAGAGGGTTGTGCATACGCAAACGCCACTCGCAGACTTCACCCTCGGGAACAAGGTTCAGCATGCGCTGTACGAGCGGGCAAAAGTCAGAGAAGACATCCAGCATGACACTCTTGGAACCGCGGGTGGTGTAGGTGGCAGAGGGAGCAGCAGCAAAGTTGGCGTCGGGCTGAGTGGTCGAGAGGTTATAGATGGTGTGATTGTGGATGGGGTAGGCAATGATATGGCGCTTCTCGCCGATCCATCTGACGACCTCATCGCTCTCGACAAGAGCAAGCATCTCGGGATCGTTCTTCATTTCTTCGCGGGTCAGCATGATGCGATACGCGGCCTGGCCAGTTTCTTTCTCGCTCTCCTGCTTGCCCAGAGACTCCAGGATACGGGCGCGAGCAACAGATTTGATGCCGTCGCTGGCAATTAGCACGTCGGCAGTGACGATATACTCATCGCCCTCAATAGGCCGGACGACAAACTCGGGGCGAGGAGAGAAGGACTTGACGTCAACGAGACGGGTCCCAAAGTGGAAAGTGATAGACTTTTCCTTTAAGCAGGCATCGTACATGCGGCCAGCTAGCGACGAACGGTGGCCGGTGCAATGAGGGAAGCCGTACAGCTCGGCGACGTTGGGCATGGGCACACGAGTAAGAGTCTCGTTAGTAGAACCCTCTTTTATCTCGATCGTTAGCATGAGTGACAATTATTGCAGTGTGGGGTTAAGGAAGCAGTGAGCGGGCAGACATATATGCAGGTATGGGAGCATTGCAGCATAGATGACATGTATGCATGCCAGAGATAATATGGAGAGTAACTTACCACGGATGTTAGCGGCTTTGACGTTGGTAGCCTCGGTGTAGATGGGATCCCAGCAGCCCAGACGGTCCAGGATACGGGCCATGTTGGGGGCCAGCTGGATGCCAGCACCAGTGAAGCCCAGATCGATGACAGTCTCGTACACATGGACATTACGGAAGCCTTTCTTAGCTAGGGAAAGCGCAGCAGAGAGACCGCCCATACCTATTAGGGTTTGGGTTAGCACCGCGATCAACATCTGGAAAAGAGGTGCGGCCCGTGGTTTCAGAACCACTAGGGCCAAATATGCATGTACTTACCAGCACCAATAACAGCAATCTTCATGTCAAAGCGCTCGACGGGAGCAGTGTACTCGATAGGCTGAACAGCCTCCGGGGCGGATTCACGACCGATGTGAGCAACCATTGTGAAAGCTATAGAATGGAAGAGATATGTAGGGAGGAGAAGAAAAGATAAATAAGCCGACGACTGGTCAAAGACTTTTGAGATCGAGATCTTTGAAGGGCCGGAACGTGCAGAAAACTTCAAGATAGGAGATCAGGATGTGCTCGTGGCAACGCTTAGTCTGTCTGATTGAAGTAGTAGTATTGTTGGCCTACTTCAAACTAGGAGAATGGAACTATTAGGGGTAAGGTTTTGAAATAGAAGTTCTCACCAGGAGGACTATGAACACGGCAAAGAAGAAAGATGGAGAACGTAAAGATAATATGAAGTAAAGAAAAGAAGCAATGAGAACAGAGCGTAGTAGAGTACAAGAAAGTAGTGATGATGAGGAATGAGGCAGAAAAAGAAAGGACTAGGCACCGGGAACATAGCCTACTTTATATCTAGGCAACGTCCCCCGTCTGGTCCTGCCGGTAAAGTAAATTCCTCGTCTGTAGGTTACGTTTTGGCCGTAACGGCCTCCATTGCAAAACAGGACGACAAGATGATGTTGTTTTCCCGTACCAGAAATAGCCACACCCACCCGGCCCTTGTTTGTACACGCCCAGGAATATCGTTTCTGTAGATCAAGAGCACAGGAGCCGCAGCAGGGCGGGCGAGAGAAGAAGCACGCTTCATGTGGCTCTGTTGCTTTTAGTAGTCAGAACTTCAAACAAGCTATGGGGCCAGCCTATATTATCGCCTGCTATCGTTTTTGCTTGCTTGCATTGTTTGCTCGATAGTATTTACGGTGTTGTTCTTGCCTGTCTCGAACAAGGTCCTATTATAGGCGACCTTGTTCCTCAATGTGTCTGAGTCGGCAACACAACAACGATAACAACAACAAAATACTAACTAACCTTCACTCTTCTTTTCTTCTTCTGTTCTGAGTTCTCGCTAGGCATTTTCTGGTGTACCGCATTGTCTTTTCTCGGGACTATCCAGCCAGAAACATCCGCCATGGCTGCTGCTACTCTCCCTTCACTAGAAACTATCATGCCCTCCGTCTAATCAACTAAAAAATATTTGATCAATGATCTTATGCAGTTTCTAGAACTGCGAAGATTTCTACCTGATCATATAATCTTCTTCTTGCTAAGTATAGCATCGTTCCATACTATAGAATGTCTAGCTCCCACTGTCACACGCTTTGCAACATGGGAAGACGATCAAAGCCTCATCTCCTCAACGACCTTGATTCAGCGACTAGCCTTGAGGCTCATCATCGTTCTCGCGTGGGAGCAGCGGGTCACTATTTCTAGCCTGGTATCGTACACAAGTAAATAGTATCGGACTAAGAACCATGGTCATCTCGATACAGTCCCTGATAGCATCCTATTCTTGCATGCTCTATCGACATCGCTTGACTTGGCCCTCTAGACACCATGCTCCGATCAGACTGGACGTTCACTTACATACGGATTTTTAAACCTTGTCCTAGACAACACCGCTAACCAGCATTTCAGGCCCTGTTTCACTTCTTCTTTTAGGATATATCTTATCTATTAATTTTGAGTAATCTTGAGACTGAATCTTGAAAGCGCTGAATCCCAAACCAGATACAAAATCCGCTTTGTCTGATTGCACTCACTGGTTGACCCTGGCTCACACAAACATCGCGAGCTCTCTCTAAACTAAAGACTCGGTACTAGTAGCTACAAGTACTACTAGTATCTCGATGTTACCATATACTTGCTCACCATCCCTCCATCCATCTAGCCTCCCAACAGGTGCCCCAAGCTTCCTTCCCGTGATTTGACCTAGTGTATCTGCATGCTTGCTAACATTAGTATCAACTGCCCCTTCTTGATTGCTACTATCGCCTATCTCCTTTTCGACATGCAGCAGGTCAACTGCAACCGAAGCAAGGCATCGGATTGAGAAACAGCCATAGTCATCGCTGCAAGAACTGCTCTGTCTTGTTTCTGAAACTTCACGAACCATTAGCTATTCCGCACGCGCGGCTTGCTTCGAGCATGGGCACAAGCCTCACAAATACTACCTAACTCTGATAGAATAAAACAAGAGAAAGTACTGAATTTCCCTAATATTGCCCTTTTTTGTCTATTATCCCAGTTTTCTAGGTCTGAAAATCTCAGAATATCAGACTATGACTAGCCTAATACTTGATACTGTTACTCAACACTAGTCCGTCGTCGTCTTGGCATCGAACACAAATCGTCTAACCAAGTGTTTGAGATTTTTAGCTGCTAATGCGAAATTCTTCCATCTTCTATGCGTTGTCAGGTACGCCCAAGAAACTATCCATATCTGAGATCCGCCCCAGGAAATAGAAGCAGGGAAAAAGGGCAACCAGGGGAGAGCTCTCGTTTGGTGTTGAAAAGGATATAATCTGGTGTTTCAAGAAAGCCTCCCATATTTCCGCATGAGGCCTAATTCTGTCGTCTCGTAGCTTCTTTGTAACATACCTCCTCCAGAAACCCAGCAAAGGCAATGGGCCCAGCTTCAGTTCTCGGTAGATCAGTTTTGCTATCAAAGCGCTGCGCATCAGAAAGGGTTTGTTACTTGATATAGCTTTTTAGGCTCAATTCCCTGAAGATTTTGAGCATCATGTTCTCCGCCTCGAAAGTTCCTATAGATCGGAAGGTTAATCGTTTCTAATTTCTACCCAAGCCCATTGTATTCTTCCGTTCTCGAGAGTGCTCGCCTACTCCGATCTGAGTTCGTTGACCCTTCCATCCACCCTCATACACCCCCATCCATTCTAGAAGTCGATCTTTTGGGACCTCAACTATGGATGAGGAGGTTTTATCTATTTTTTTTTTAGTTACCCGCGCGGATCTCGCGACAACTTTCTCCAATAAAGCAATCATTGCACAGTAGAAGCTATCTACATGCTAGCTCTACCTCTACGGAGGCAACGCATCTGTGAGTGAAGGGCTTAGCTAAAGACTGGAGATCATCAATGCTTATCTATTGGATAAAGATGTGCAGCTAGCAGTTATTAGCAATACTACTGTAGATTCACATTCTTTTGGACTAACAATAACATTGGGTGACATTATCGGCCATACTAGTGTTAGTCAACCCTAGAGTATCTCGCCATAGTTAACATCTAATCGAACAATGAGTTAAAAAAATCTAGAGTATGTAAACATCATAACCTTTTTGGTAGCTCTTCTCGTTACTGTTGTGATTATGCCCAGAACAGAGAAAAGAAGCCGTGTGATATAGGTATTGTAAGAACTTGGGGTTGAAACTCATGAGGGAAACATGAGGGCAAGTAACAATTCCGAGAGAAAGAGTGCTACTGTATAGATGGGTGCTTTTCATCAAAAACGTCAATTATACCCGAGACTTCTACGACTAACAGCGCCATGACAAAAGGTTATCTGCAGATATCCGTAACAAAGATGGTTTCCTTCGAGCAAGCTAGAATTGACTGTCAATGAACATATTAATATGCTTCTTGATTGTACAGCCTGTGTACGCAAAGTATGTACTATACTATATACAACGATGTGTTTTTGTGCGTAAGTACAAATATATCTATATCTCGCCTCTGGCAATGCCTAGTTTCTTTTGGATGGCTAGAGAAGAGTCCGAAACATGAATCGTACCACTGATTCAGGAGTTTGGTAAGTCGCAGATGAACCGAGCCTTTCCTTCCGGAAGAAGCTCTGGGCGTATGTTCTGTTTTGTGCTCTATTCCTTCCATGATTTCCATTCATCCCTTCAATGATCATCCGTTATCCTCTACTTCTCAGTCTTTTCGTTGTATTATTTCTTTCCACAGCTTGAACTATACATAGGCTACAGATACTACTACCAATTATATCAAGACTTGGTTTTCTTGCTTGACATCTTGCCTGTTCGGTCTTCACGGAAAGATCTGAAGAATATGCGATGTGATTACGAGGCATATCTCATGTGGTAAGCCAGGTAAGCTAGACACGATATTCATTGTTTCAGAATCGCGCATATACATCAAGTGAGTAAACAGTGGTTGTATCCTTTTTCACACATGCATATATGAGTAAGTATGTGTGTACTATCAACCATGCATACGCAGGAATACAGCACACAAGACTCACTCACCGTTTCGTTGCCGACCCAAACTAATAGTCATCAGGTATGATACCCTTTCTTGGGAGTATTCATCTCTAGCTGCCCCCACCATGCGACATCTCGAGAGTTTGTACAACATACTTATATTATTATACTTGCTCACGGCGGCTATGAACAACACGATCTATGACACTACGTATATGTGGCACACGTAAGTGTATACTTTGTGTGGGCAGTGTACAGTACGGTGTTTGCGTAGCTCCAACATGTGTAAGACTTCGTGAATTTACTACGAGGCATTCGACGGAAGGGTCGCTCTATGTGTCGTACCCAAGCAGAAGCTGCATCTGTATGCGTACTACTGATGTAAGTGCATGTATAAGTCAGGACGGCTGATGACATGCAAAAGATGGTGTTAGATCGTTGTACACCATCACAAATGCAAAACTGAAAGTAGGTCTGCCAATGCCGACTTCTCCCGCTTGCTTCTAACTTGTTTTGATATCTCGCTCACACTGATTTATGTTTCTGCACTATGGCAGCATAATGTATTGTGGATGTTTACAACCCCTCTTCAGTTTTTTTTTAAGTTGCTAAGAGCAATGGCTCACGCTGCCTAATGCGGACACGGAAATATATACGTCAACAATAGTAGTCTGTAATATTCTTATATACTAGCTTCATTCTGATAGGGCGATACAAGCGTCAGAAACTACTGTCGCGGCTTTGTGAAGTTGTCAAAGGTTACTACTAGCCACCTACTCCCTGGGCTGTATTTACTAAGTCAAACAATGATGTCTTGACAATACCTCTAAATTCTGTTTGGTCTCTCTATCTATACATTTCAAACTGCCTTGAACAGACACTCTACCACAAAGTGGCAGTACAATAATGGACATAGGCACCTACCATATAGGCTAACTAGAGTCGGGTAAAGTAGATATGTATATAACATTGTTATAGGTTGCTATCTAATTGGTTCTGTCCCTAACCCTAAGACACTAACTCTAATAATTCAAGAATGCCTTAACCATTGAAGCGCACTTACTTCATATGAACTACATATCAAGGCTGAAAAGCTGGTGTTCTAGTGATCAAACCAGTGCAGTTCTTTTCTCATACAAGCGCTTGCAACAAGGCTAGCCATTTAGTTAAGCATAGCTTATGCTGCATTTTTTTCATGCATATTTTATCGCTTGCACATTGTATCTTACTAGGGGGTCGGAAGAAGCGCCTTCATGCGTTATTTGGTGGCCTATAGGCTTTGTTATACTTTGCCAATGCGCGCTTGTTTTTTTAGGTGTACTTGGGCTCGGTACGCTCGCTTATGCGTTTCTTCGGTCTCTTTTGAGTTTTATCAATGGCATTTCTGAGTGTTACTATTTAGTATTTTTAGGGTTTAGAAAACAAAGACGTGCTAAGACAGGAAAATGGCGGCCGACTTCTCCTTTATTCATTATTGCCTATAATTCACGTCATGGCCGCCTATAATAGGAAATCAAAGAAAGGGATGTCTTCGCTAGAATGGCCCGAGCCACTGCATTATGTAAGGCTTCAATTGAAAACCTCACACTTTTTCTGCGTTTCGTTAATGTTGTTATCTACTATTGATATGTACTAGAAATATATATCGTGGTGCTTTTTTATTTTTATTTTCAATCATTAGTCTTATTATTAAGTTTCTGGAACTATGAAGATACTAGATCGTGGTGCTCTTACGCTGGAACGTATGCAAAATGCAACCTGCAAGAAGAACCCGTGGTAGTGAAACTGCCTTAGGACAGGCTTGAAACAAATGTATATCTTCCAGCGAATCGTAACAGCTGACTTTGGGCCAATAATGTTGTAGTGTAGTGGTGAGTAAGTGATAGCAGTGGCGTTGTTAGCTTATTGAGTCTATAGCAAAGAGATATATGACGTATCTATTATATGCTGAAATCCGTAAGTATGTTGACATCTTGCTCTCAGTGTGCAATGGTTAACCTCTCAATGATGAGTAGATGGCATATCTCTGCCATATCTATCAGTCTGCTCTGAGGGGGATAACAACTCTTGAGGCAGTCTACGTGACAGGGCATGGTTCTATGCATAGTAGAGAGCCTAATATTTTCGGGGGATTTACGTAGGTAAGTCGAAGCTACATATTAGCATAGTAGTGGCTGGGAAATTACAGTATCTGGGCTAGCGGTAGTGATCTTGGAATGGATCTGCTCTATATTTTACTAGTTTCTTTCCTACAAGGCGGTCTCATCATCTTCAGTTGGACTGGGAGGTTCTAGCGCCACAATACAGACGTCATAATTACTAATAAACGGGATCAGTCAACAACTACAAATGAGGGGAAGGTAGTGGATTTTCGTGATTAGTGGCTCGCTGGACAGGTGGCAGTGGCAGTAGCGTTTGTGAAGCTGAATAGAAGCGATGGATAGTGAGTCGCCACCATGATTTAGGAGACGCTGGCAGACTCAAGAAGGGTGCGATCCGAGTAAGCGGGCAGCTGCGGCGATCAATGAGTAAGTGTGTGTGTTGAGATGAAGGGGAAACTGATTGTCTGGAGTCTTTTGTAGGGATCTTGCCTACATTTGGTGTTAAGCCGTGCTTCTCCTCGCTGCTGCCCTCCTCTGGCGCTACCGTCTAATCCTCCTGCTCGCCGAACGCACGAGGTTAAACGAGTCTAAAGGGCCACTTTCTTTCTATTTCGATGATCCTCGCCGAGGCTAATGTGGGTTTACAGGTAGCGAGTAAGGGAGTCCAGGAGAAGCACTAGGGCTAGCAGATAGAGGATTAGGACAACGAGTTAGCACAAAGGAATCACACAGCGTACTGATTAATGTTCTAGTTGGGAGAGTTGGCGCATACCGATCCGACGGTTTATGTTATCATGCCAGCCCGAAATAGCACAAAGAAACGACGTAAAAGACAGCGGCTTATATGTAGTGGCTCTTAGTCTGCGGTGTTTGGACCAAGTAGACCGGGGGTTGAGGGCCAGGGCCATTCAGTGGCCAATCAATCTGTATCAAGGCGATACAGTCTGCAACATGATGCGCAGAAGAGCTGGCGTCTACATATCTTAGTTGCATAGCAATTGAAGAGTTGCCAGCTTGAGGAAGAGATATTCATCTTGATAGAGAAGAAACAATAGAAATGGCGACGAACAGGAAGAGCAAATCTTGCTAGAGGAAGAAAACCTTCCGTACAGCGAGCGAGGTGACAGATTTTAGCCCATGGGCGCTTTCTCCTGTCAGTCCCAGGGAAGGCGGCCAAACGTAAACATCTAAACAAGGAAACAACGATCCCGTGGGCAGAATTTCCTGCCCTGGTCGCAAGTCCACCGCTGGTCCTTGCCTTGAGACTTCATGCAGCGCCTATTGTTGGTTTTCGCTGTCTTCCTTCTTTTGTCTAGGTGCTGAGCTTCTTTTCTCCTGGCGGCATCTTTTCTTTTTGTTTCCATTGCCGGTCCTTTTGCGATCTTATATCATCGTCATCGCCGCCTTACTGTACGACGCCCTTTTTGTTGGTTTGCTCATTTCTTCCTTGAATTCTAATCGCTCTCTGTGCTTTGTCGGCCCTGGTTGCGTTTACTCATACAGACTCTGTCCTTTACTATTCACCTGTACTAACAAGCTATCCGCAACGGCGACCGACCTTCGTTCTGTATCCCTAATATTTGATCTACCTATCATTGCTGTCTCCCACACTCTACCCGCAGCTTATTGAACTACTGCTTTGGACCTGGCTGTATGCTGTGCTTCTCCGTGCTTACCGCAAAAAGGGCTACAAAGAGAGCTGAGCACTCGCCTATTTAGCTTGTTCTAGTTCACCGTCATATCAACCTGCCCGTCATTTTTCCTTACGCCCATAGAAAGAAAAACTCAGCTTGGCGATCTTTGTTCGGTATTTTCTTTATGCGCTGTTGGCCTGCCACCCACACGCCTTTTTCGCTCATCCCACACGCACCCACTTGGTGTCTCGCATCTTTCAGCTACTTATCACTCTGCTTTCCGTGCAGCTCATATAGTTAGTCGGTATCGCCCTGGCTGCTGTCTGTCTAGCTTTTAATTAGAGCACCGATCTGCTTCCGTGCCAATTAAATCGTCTCAGTCTCAGAGGCTTCTTTCTTCAACCCTTCACATCTGCAACTCTGATATTCTGTTTAACTATTGCACCAGCCCCAAATTAGACTTCGCCCTCTGTAGGCATTTGAAGACGAAAGCCCGTTTGGCGGCTTATAATACCACTTGCCAGCCCACTTTCTACTGCCGACGAAGCGCTGTCACTTAGCCGGTACTTTCGACGCTTTCGCTCCCACGGCGCTCTCTCGCTACTACAATGGCAGGGCCTTTGCCACGCCAGGTTAGCGACTCTCTGGCTCGGAGATTCGTTGCTGCTGGTTTTGCAACGCTTACTGAAGCTATGGTATTGCCACGAGCGTCTTCCTCTTCTGTTTCATCTGCCGATAATATCGACGGTGAAGGCGGTAGTGCTCAGAAGCTATCTGGTGTTAGTTTGAACTCTTTCCTCACGGCGTTGGTAGTTTCGATAGTCATTTTCTCCGTTCAAGTCGGCCTCTTTCTACTGCTGCGAAATCGCCTTGCACGCATCTTGTAAGTTTCCTATTCTAGATGCCCCCCAAAAATCTTGTTCCTACCTAGTAATCCTTGAGCTTGCATTCGTTATAAGCTTTAAGGTTTTCTTTTTAGTGTTCTGCATCCTCTACAGTTCTATATTGCGGAATGACCAAACAAAGCTATACTCTTGTTACTTGTAGAGTCGCCACCTTTAGAGCACACTAAGAATTCTAGCACAACAACATTCACTAACATGTCATCGCTATTAGTAAACCTAAAACATATCTTGTACCCGAGCGTGAGCGCACCGAACCCCCACCAAGGACGCCATGGGGCATGATCATTGCTCTCATGTCCTTCAAGGACCGTGAGATCATCAATAAATGTGGTCTTGATGCCTACTTTTTTCTCCGGTATCTCAAGACGTTACTGGTCATCTTCATTCCTATCGCTTGCATTGTTATTCCTATCTTGATCCCCTTGAATTATATCGATGGCAAGGGCCAGGACATCAACGAAAAGGCCGATGCCAACAATAGCAGTGACGTAACCGGCTTGGATACACTTGCTTGGGGTAATGTCAGACCCGAAAACACAAACCGCTACGGCGTGCATTTGACCCTTGCTATTTGCGTCGTAATTTGGGTCTGCACCGTATTCTACTTTGAGATGCGCGTGTACATCAAACTCCGTCAAGACTACCTGACCAGTGCTGAACATCGCTTGAGGGCTTCGGCAACCACTATTCTGGTCAACTCTATCCCTGCCAAGTGGTTGAGCGAAGATGCGCTTCGTGGTCTTTTCGACGTTTTCCCTGGCGGCATCAGAAACATCTGGCTGAATCGCGATCTTACTGCTCTACTTAACAAAGTCCACGAGCGTGACTCGATAAACAAGATGCTCGAGTGCGCCGAGACAGAGTTGATTAAAGCAGCTAAGACGGCCCAGATGAAGCAGCTGGCCAAGGACGAGAAGAAACTGCGTAAAAAGCAACGTCAGAAGGGTCCCTCCAAGGAAGAATTAGCTGCTCGCCGTGCCCATGAAGATGACGAGGCCCAGCGTCGTGCCGAGAACACCGATGGTGTTGAGACAGCAGCTAATGCCGACGCCCAAGATGACGATGTAGTTGATGCGGTCAGCAAAGCCCGCAAGCGTCTTAGCATCGCCGATAGTACTAGCACCAAGAAGTTTGCCTCTGGTCTATCCAAGGTTGGTCGAGGTGTCATTGGTGGTGTTGGCAAAGTTGGCGGCGGCATCGTTGGCGGTGTTGGTAAAGTGGGTGAAGGCATTGTTGGTGGTGTGCAGAAGACTGGCCATGGAATCAAAGCTGTAAGTCAAGGAATGGATAGCACCATTGATAACACAAATGGCTTCGCTGCAATGGAAGCTCCAGATGATTATGATCCCTCTGGTGGCCGTCGTCGCAGCCCTGATTTTTATCCGTCCTTCCATTCGCCTAGTCCGTCACAGGATTCGACATTTAGAGTTCAGAGCCAAGAGGATCCGCCACCTGCTGTATACAGCAATACTGTTCGCCGAATTGATAACCTCGATGACATGTACAGCAAGGTGAAGCCTCGTTTCTGGGAGTTTTGGAAGCCCCCCGAGGGCAGTTATGCCTCGCCTGTTCCCCAGAGTGCTGAGCGCGAAGTTAAGAACGATCTGAATGTACCTGCTTGGCGCCGGCTGTTGTGGACTTTCCAGCTCATCTCAATCGACGTTGCTGACTTGGACTATCCGAACCCACTGAAGACCAACATCCCAAAGGAGGGTGCTGAGGTTCCCGCTGCAGCTTGGGAGAAGTGGCTTAAGAAGAAGCATCGCCCAACGCACAGACTGCCTATCTTCACGTGGACTCCGGATTTCCTGCCTGGCCTGCCGCTAATCAACAAGAAGGTTGACACTATCGATTGGTGCCGCATCGAGCTGGCACGTCTCAATATGGAGATCGAAGAAGACCAAAAGCACCCCGAAAGATACCCGCTGATGAACTCGGCATTTATCCAATTTAACCACCAAGTCGCTGCTCACATGGCCTGTCAATCTGCTATCCATCATGTCCCCAAGCAGATGGCTCCTCGTATTAATGAAGTTTCGCCGCGAGATGTCATTTGGGATAACATGGCCATTCCATGGTGGCAAGAGTGGGCGCGTACAGCACTAGTAACAACTGCTGTTGCCGCCATGATCATGTTTTGGACCATTCCCGTTGCCTTTACAGCGTCGCTGGGACAGATCGACTCACTGGTGAACCAGTTTCAGTGGCTCGGCTTCCTTGTTGCCACCGAAAACATGCGCAAGATCTCTAGCTCCATTGTCGGTGTGTTGCCTACCGTGCTACTTGCTATCCTGCTGGTTCTGGTCCCTATGATACTCGATTTCCTAGCCACGGTCAAGGGTGCCAAGACCGGCGCTCAAAAGGCAGAGTTTGTTCAGCGCTCTTACTTCATCTTCCTTTTCGTCACAGTCTTTCTCATTGTGTCTGTAGCGTCCTTCTTTGCTGCCAGTGCTGATGAGTTGCTTGCCAATTTGCAGGGCTTGACAAAGGACCCGACATCAATTCTGTCCCTGCTAGCTGAGAACCTGCCCAAGTCTGCCAACTACTTCTTCAGTTACATGATTCTGCAGGCTCTATCGACCTCGTCCGGTACCCTGCTCCAGATTGGCGCTCTTGCTGGATGGTATGTCATTGCCCGGCTCTTTGATTCGACTGCCCGAGACAAGTGGACCAGAAACGTGAGCTTGTCCAGCGTCAGCTGGGGTTCTTTCTTCCCTGTCTACACCAACTTTGCCTGTATTGCACTGGTATACGCTATTGTTGCGCCTCTGATCTCACTGTTTGCTATCGTCACTTTCAGTCTGTTCTGGATCGCCCAGCGTTACTCCATGCTATATGTCAACCGTTTTGCTATTGATACTGGCGGTATTCTATACCCGCGCGCTATCAACCAAACCTTCACTGGTCTCTATGTCATGGAGCTTTGCCTGGCTGGTTTATTTTTTATTGCTGTCGACGGCGATGGCGAGGCGTCATGCACCGAGCACGGTATTGTCATGCTTGTGGTCCTGGGCCTCACGGCCTTATTCCAGATTCTAATGAATCGCTCCTTCGGTCCCCTTTTGCGGTATCTTCCCATAACCTATGAGGATGAGGCAGTTATCCGCGACGAAGCCTTTCAGAGAGCTCAGAACAAGCGTCTTGGCATCGCTAGCGACGATGGCGACCATGACAATGGCGATGACTCGTATCCCATGCTAGCGCCCGGCCAGCGCTCTAACGAAGAAGATGACATCGAGTTGAAGAAGCTGGCACGTTCGATGACGGCCTCAATAAACCCCGTCAAGCGCATCGGCACCTGGGCTAACGACAGTCGGGCCGGACGCGCGCTGACGCTTGGTAAAGTCCGCGACAACGCTGCTGAGTACCGGAAAAAGCAAAAGCACAAGGATATGGAGGCACAGCGGAGCATTGGCGACGCTCTATTTGTAGGCTACCACGACGAAATTGAGGACTTGGCTCCTGAGGAGCGTAACGTGCTCGTCCGCTATGCCTTTCTCCATTATGCGCTGCGTGCTCGCCGGCCCACGGTATGGCTGCCGCGCGACGATATCGGTGTCAGTGATGACGAGATCCGTCAGATGCAGAACCTGAGTGATTATCTTCCTGCCAGCAACGCTGGCACTGCACTGGACTCCAAGACTCGCGTAGTTTATGGACGCAATCCACCTGACTTTGACGAAGTTGATCTGATCAACCTGTGAGAAGCTACACCGGGGATCAAGTCGTTTGCTCTTACATGGTTATGTTTGGTTTCACTGCCCTCTCTTTATTATTTATTCTTGTTCGCTCACTTCCTAACGTTTACGACTTATCCTTTCCTAACCCAACATCATCATCACCATGCATTCTTTTCTATCATTCTATTTTGTTTTTATCTTCTATTGCAATACTGTATTTTCTTGTCATTATTTCTTACACAATTAGACTTACTTGCTTTAACAAGTTGTATGTATGGTCTACACAAAAGGCCTTCATTTTTTGCTTTTCTTATTTCTTTTTGTTGTTAAATGTAAGGAACTATTTTTGGGGGGTTATATCGGGTTCGGAAAGCCTGGTGCTTTGCCGTCGGGTCACATACATAGAACCCAACATCACTGCTATCGGTTGGATTTTTGTTCTGCTTTTATTTTCATTCTTTTATATCTTGTTGTCGATCGGGCAGTGTATCGAAGCTGATTCTATTGTTAATTGAGAATATCACATTCGCTGTGAAGTTATTAGAATGACTTGCTTTGATGTTGTATCAATTTCGTGAATTATGTTATGATCATCCTCTTGTATATTATCAAATGATGGCCATAGTGTCGTATCTTATTGAGTTATACTACACAGTATCTGTCTCAGGATCATGACTACTTTTGTGTAGCCAAGTATATGAGTTGTAGAGCTAGTGAAATTTTGATAGAATTGAGAACGACTTGGTGTACGAAACAACAGTATAAAAAGACGAGAGAATCGAATAACGAAGAGTTTATTTTAGAAGATTGATAGTACATAGTTAATAAGCTGTTCAAACTCGAGAGTTTCATTTTTTTGGTCGTTTTTTCGGAACGTTATAATTGTAGAAAAGTGGTAGTAGTACACAAGAACCAGTGAACAAAACAGTGATACGATTCCATTACAGAGCCAGAATATTCCTGTCTTGATAGAAAGGAAGGGATTATCAAGCTCTATAAAGCTAGGGTGTGAATCATAAGTAGATCTTCATGGTTGCTTTGGAAAGAATAAGAGAATATTTCAGAGAGAGAAAAGAAGAATAGTAAGACGGTTTTGACGTGTGTCGGCATCTTCATGGGTATCATGTAGAGAAAAAAGTCGTAAATTGCGAGAGAAGAGCTTTTTACTCGTTGATCTTGGCGAGGATACTATTAAACAAAAAACGTCAGCTTTCAAGATCGCAAGTAATTCTTCTAAGAGGGACGACGAAAGTGAGAACGAGGCCTAGCAAAAGTACGTACTCGCTGTCACGGAACAGCTGGTAGTCTTCCTCGCCGACCTTGACGGGCGAGCCGCCGAAGGCGGGGATCAGCACACGGTCGCCGACGCTGACTCCAATGGGGATACGCTTGCCGTCCTTATCCAGGCCGCCGGGGCCGACGGCGAGAACCTTGCCCTCGTTCAGTTTCTCGACAGACGACTCGGGCAGGAAGATTCCGCTGGCAGTCTTAGTCTCGGCCTTGACGCGCTGAATCAGCACGCGGTCGAGAAGAGGCGCGAGGGAGCGGATAGAACGAAGAGAAGTGGCCTATTGTGTAGAAAAGAAGAAGAAAAGAAGATGGATGTTAGCTATTTAGTCATACAGGGAGAGAGAGAGGGGCGGTGGATATTCGGCACCGTCTAGAGATATATGGAAGGCCTGGAAAAGAAGAAGAAGAAAGCAATAAAGGCCTTCAAGCTAGATACATGACGTAATCATAGCAAGGCAGTCAAGCCCCTAAAGACGATGGAGTACTTAAGTTGTTGTAGACTAGATGGCTAGATGTTGATTGCATCATGATACCCCGAGATCAAGCTCAACCCACCAAGGGCCGAGACAAGATACAATTGAGTATCAGCTAGCTGCTATGCTCGCAAGAAATATGATAGCACATCAATAGTCTTGACTAGCCTGGTCCAAAAAAACCGTTCTTCTTGAGCGAGAGATAAGACTTTCTTGTTGGAAAATGCTCCTCCTCTCACACACATCTCTCTGTTTCAGCTTCTTCTTCTCCAAGTCCGTTCCGCTCTATGAAAGATACACCAATGCATTGCTATCAAGTTGAACGTCTAGACGAAATAAAGAAACAAGAACAGAGGAAATCATACCATTTTGGAAAAGAAAAAAGAATTTAGCGACGCTAGAAATGCCAAAGTTCAATGGGAAGTCGAAGAGCCAAAAAAAAAAAAAAAAGAAAAAGTTGATGTTCAAAAGAAACAAAGTCGACAACAATAGAAAAATTAAATTTATGGATGCAAATTCCAAGAGCTTCTGGAATCCTTTCTTCCAGTTGAATCTAGCACATTCGTTCGTTAAACCACCTCCAAGCAATACCCACCGTGTGATGGCCGAAAAACCCGCTAATAGCTTAACAGCATGGACGCTAACGCCATGCTGTGAGCAAGAAAAACTCTGATTGTATAGTCGGAAGGCATATATCAGCTGGCGAGTTCTTACTGACAGCTGGCAGTTGACGTAAGAGCAAAGCAATTAACACAAGACTTTCCCAAACTACCGATTAACAACATCCTTTATGCACGCATGTTTACTCATGGTTATATTCTACTACATATATGACCAGCACCTACGATTAAAATGATTAATAAATAAAAAAGCTTATATGAGTGATAATATAAGTGATCCCAATCACCTGTTCTAGGTGTCACCGTGTTCGCTGCTATGAAGGCGCTACTGGTGTTTTAGTATAAGGAAAGTGATAAAAGGAAATGAAGCAAATAAAACAAAAAAGAAAACAACAAGAGGCAATCCAGACAAAGGCCTACAAGGAAGAGGATAACAAAATGACTACGCTGCAGACCTAAGACAAAATTAACTGAACCGTATATATCTCCCCACTATTTAATAGTAACCGACCCTTTACCTAAATCGAAAACCGCGGGGCTCAGCTAAGCAAGGGTTTTCACATGACACAAAGTAGCACCCTTGAGTCTACCTTTGTTGCGGAGGCTTGGAGTGATTTTGAGCCGGAGGCAGTGGTGGTTCCAACGTGTGCGTATGGTCTAGGGCCTTGATGACCTCGCCACCGGGCGGCTGCTGGCAAATGACTGTGTTGGCAACCCAATCATCTGCGATAATCTGATCCATTGTCATACGTTTTAAAGGATCGATAGTGAGCATTCCGTTGACAACTTTTCTGCTTTCCTTGGGCAGTAAACGCAGGATACGCCATGGCCCCTTTATGACCTCTTTCTTTTCTGATGCGTGTGCTGACGGTGTTTGTGGATTGGGACTCAAGGCATCAAGTGCAGCAGCAGATCTTTGCTTTCCGTGATGGCGCGATGACTCGGCAGGAGTGGGGGATGTTGCTTTCGATCCGGGCGTCACGGGCACGGATGAAGTACCGTAATCTCTGGGTTTGCCGTGATTGGATGAGAAGTAATCACCAGGCTCGTGATTTGCAGGTGCCGGAGTCGGGCTCATAGGAAGTAGCATTCTGGACGGGTCGTGGCCGGGCGTTGGTTCAGAAGCGAAGAGCTTGTAACTGTTGTCGGTCATGCGAGGCACCTTCCAAGGGAAACGACGCAGTGTCATACAGCAGTAGATGATTCCCAGTGACCAGATGTCAACAGTTCGTGGGTCGTAAAGCTTCTCATCGTAAACTTCGGGGGCGAGGTATGGATCGGATCCCACGATACCTATATACATGTTAGTTATGAGTAATTTGCCTGTCATATTCAATATCATGAAGAACGTGCCACCTACCCTTGGCTTTGATAATTCCGTCTTCAAACGGGTAACTGAAGACATGGGCACTTCCAAAGTCGATAATCTTCATGATGCCATTCGCACTAACGACCACATTGTCAAGTTTGAGATCTCTATGGGCAAGGCCCATGCTATGCAGATATGTGACACCGTTAAGAATTTGGAGGAAGCAACAGCTAACTTCCGGGCGAGTCATCTTCCCAGTCATGACGATGGCAAACAGATCGAATGGTGCATATTCCATGACAACAAACCAGCGACCGCGCTCCTGAATAATGTCGAGCGTCTCAATGACGTTGCCATGATGAAGAGTTGATCCAATACAGAATTCACCCGTGAGCTTTTTTGCATACTCTTTCTCGGACTCGTAAGTATGGCGGGCTCTGAATTCCTTCACAGCGAATACAGTGTTATCGTCACTACGTTTCATAACACGTACTGATCCACCGGCACCGGAGCCAAGGACTTTGCCAAACTTTCCGTATTTAGTCACCAGGCCGTGATCCTCGCCAAATGGCATAGAATGGTTTGCCTTAGATGATGTAGGGGTTTTGGTCTTGCTTCCGGGAGACTTGTCATGTTTGCTATTATTGTGATTCTTTTTGAAAAAACGCTTCAAATCGACCATGGAACTCTTTGCTGTGCCGTTGGTATCCGAGTGATTCAAATCGTCTTTAGCGTAATGCCGTTTATCTGGCGAAAGTAGACTCGAATTTGACGTAGACGGAGAACCATGCTTCTTTTTGCGGGAGAAATGGAATCGTGGCTCGATGCTTTTGGGGTGTGTTGTAGGTGCAGTACGTTTGCTTGCAGCGTATGGGTTCTTAGAGTCACCGGCGGGCGTGAATGGCCTGCTATAGTAGGACGCAGCTCTTGAAGGACTACTTTCTCTGGAGTTGGGCGTCGAACCCCCAGGCCCTAAAGAAAACATACCGCGGCGATGGTTGTTTTGGCGAGCGTTGTCTTCGGCCGTATTAGGACGGGGGGTGAGATGGTCTGCTGATACCTTTCCTTGACGGAACTCTGCCTGATTGTGACGAGGTGACGATGCGTCTTGTGATGAAGATGGCTGCGGAGTTATGATACCATCTCCAGAGTTGGTAGCATGATGTTTGGCAGCTCTTGATGCCCCGAAATCGGCATCAGTGCCAGATGGTGTAAGCGGCGGTGAGCTGATAGAAGCCATACTTGAGCCAGGACCTGCGGGTGAATCTAAGGGACGTTGGTGTGGGCTCATAGGCATAGACTCATGAGAAGGAACCTATAATATGGTATGTTAGAGTTAGGCATGTTCTCTTCTATACAAAGGTGTTTTCTGTATTTTATAAGACCTTGCCATGTACTACATAATGCAATAGTATGCTACTATACATATTACTTGCTGCATCTTTGGTAGTAAACAAATCAAGGAACTCAAACGGTACTTGTGCAGATAGCTGTAACATTATAGCACAAACTTTAGTTTATTGGCCACATGCATGGAAGCCTGCATATGTCGCTAGGCACTGCACGTTTATAGATGATTTGATTTGCGACAAGGGATATAAATCAGGGAGATCAGAGGGTAGGCTCAATGGGGCAAGCAGAAACAAGGGCAGATTGCAGATAGACGGAGCGGCATTGCATGCAAAAGCTATTGGATGTGGTTCTAGGCACAATATATCTCACAAGAGATAAGGATGAAGAGTAGCAAACCAACTCGGCAGCCAAATAAAGCCAGCGATAGCGGCGATCTCCAGGAGACAGTGCGGCTCTGTAAAAGATAATTTGCGGTGACGGGCGGACGGATTTTTTTGGGGGTGTGATGCAAAGAAGCAGTAGCAGTTTTATAAATAAAGTAGATAACAGACACCCATGTCTCAAACAGAGGCAGCGGCAGGACCAATAGAGAAGGAACAGAAGCCGATATCAGGCAAGACTGTCTGGGCTAGGCATGGGATGTGAAGTGATGTAGGTGTAGAAAGGTGTGATGTCACATACTCTGGAGGGCGGTAGCGACACTATAGGCTCAAAGACTATGCGATGGCTACGCAGATTTACTTCCTTGAGTGTTCGAGAAAGTTGTTCGATCTGGTTCCGCGATTCAATGGCAATCGCATCAGATTGCGGTGGCGGCGGTGTCAATGTGGCCTGAAAGGCGCTGATGGCAGGCGATGTTGGACTCGTAGTTTCCACGGCGGGTATGGGCATAATCTCCGCGGTGGGAGAAGCAAAGCGCACAGCGGGGGTAGAGGGTGTCTCTAGAGTGGAGAATGATGATGTTTCTTGGTTTTGATGTAAAGGCGACGGTTCTAGAGGGTGTTGCGACCGCACTTGGTGTTGATACGCGGTAATGTTGGAGTCGTGAGCGATCAACGTTGTTTGGCGCGAAGCATCGGCGGATGCAGACTCGACGTGAGTAACCTCGGGGCCTACAAAACGGCAAATTGCATTTAAGTTAGTATGTATTTCTTCGGTAGTCGCAGCGAAAGCAAGCGCTAGTTTGGGTGGCATATTTTGGAATTTTGCATTAACTCTAGACGCCGGTACGTCCGGTAATGTGCAAGAGGGGATTCCACCACCTAGGTCTTGGTCGATATAGAGGTCAGATGGTCTAATCCGACTGTAGGACAACGGTGATGTGGGAGCACAAGAGAAGAAAGGCTGCATACTAATGATATCGCTAGTGGCCTCAACGATGCTCTCTGGTGTCGCCATGGTGGGCATATATTGCGAAAGGGAATAAATGCGTTCTGGCAACAGCGCGCTGGGTAGAGTATCGGTATCGAGATGAGAGTAGCGGTGGTATTTAATTCAGAAAGCGGGTTGGCGACTGCGGCGATGACGGCAGAGTTGGACAGACAACAAACGAACTGTGACTGTAGTAGAAGCGGCAGCAATCGCAGTTGGGGGTATTGTATGCAAGTGCGGGTGTAGTTAGATTCGCAGTTGTATGTAGTCGGTTAGTTAGTGGTCAGTTCGTAGCCAGTCAGCAGTTGCGTAAGATTAGAAACAACTGGGTCTAGCGTTGATGAGGCGACAGCAGCAAATCAGTGTTAGCGATAGAGTGGCGGTAGTTGGGCGATATGAGAAAGGTGGGAAGGATGACGTTTGACTTTTTGAGCTTAGGGCACTTCCAAGATGCTTTTTGGTGTCGGTTCAAACCCAGAACCGGACTTTGCGTGTTGTCTAGAGGCAGCAGCGACAACTGGTATTTTTTTGGGCTTGGCAGGCCAGACAGGCAGGCAAAAGGCAAAGCAAAAGCAGTTGGCAGTTCTCAATGCAAACAGACAGGCAGCCGTCTTGTACAGTAACGATTTCGAGACTTTCCAGGGATGGAGGCCCAGACGCAGAAAAAGAAGTTGATCAAAGTCGGCAGCGAAGAAGATGAATAATATGACAATGATTATTGCCGACGGTTAGAAAATGAACCAGCGCGGTCCGTAAAAGCAACTAGTGATACTCGTAAAAGGGCCCTGTAGTCAAGGCCGGCTAGTCTGTGGAGGCAGGCGTTATGGAAAGATATAGTAGTAGTTCAGATAAGGGTAGGTGTAGACGACGGATCCAGGGAAGAATAAAAATGAAGAGCGAGGATCAAACGCAAACAGCGAATGGGAGATGGCCAGGAAGTTCTGATTGCATTGTGTAGGAGTAAGAAACAAATCTCGCTGTGAAGCCCACGATAAAGCTCTTGCCGTAGTATCTGGGATCTGGGCACGACAAATTCACAAATTCACGGTTGCTGCTGCTACTACGATTATAGTGCTAGAAGTATAAGCATTATCCTGCTTTTTTCCGGCTTCACGGCAACTGCGTGAGCCAGCATGAGCAACGACTAAACACAAGAGAACATAGGAGCAGGAGCATGACCAGGACACTAGGGTCTGCGCTTTTAGGAAAGTGCAGGTTGCCAGTAAACCGAAGTTGTGCTGCGAGTGAATCGTGAGTTCTCGGCTATGGTGGGGTTCAGCTAGCCGCAGTCGATTATTATCCAAGAATTGTACTGCTAGTAGTAGTAGCAATCACATACTTAGTCGTAGCTCTATTAAGCTTCAGGGCGCTAAAAGCGATGCATTGCACATGTTATATAGTAAAGGCGAGGAGTGCATCGAAGTAGATGCTACTTCATTTGTCTGCCGGAGCAGGGGAAGTATTGTATGCAACAAAACCCTAACACGCTTCTATCAAGCTTCGCGCCCGGCTGCAGACTTTTAGATGTTTTCTTAGGCCCGTTGGTTTCTTTTATTCATTTCTTTACGCTAGATAAACTTTTTCTCCAAATCGGTCTGATGGGTATGACATTTTTTTTTGGGTATTATGTGTTTTCCCGCGCAACTTCTTTTTGCTCTCGCACTATCACGTATTCAGGTCTTTGCTCGTATCGACACAACAATAACTCGGCTGAATGTGGCCAAATTTAAGTGTCTAGTTACGGCAATTTGGCCGAGAATGCGACGTGAATGGAGGCTCTAGACTCTATCATGGTGACTAAAAACATTTACCCGGCAAGGGACAGCGTTAGGTTTTGAGTGGTAATTGCAGCCCGGTTCCGCTTTTAAGTTGGCCGCCCGGACATCCATCCAACTTACTGGACTCAACAAAACCTGTCACTCGTCGATATTCCTGGTGCACTGCGACAGTGCCTCAATCTGTGAGGTGTCAGACATGGCCTTGAACCACGGTCTCATGGTCGGTTGTTGGCTCTTGTCTTGACATTCCTTTAGCTTTTACTACGTATGGCGGTTGTTACTCCTATCCCTCGGCCTACTCATCGATTCAGGTCTGTGCTCTGAAGTCTACACCATCTCTATAAGAATCACTGCCTCTTATTTCTGTAATACCGGCTGAAGCTTTGAATGCCGGCCTGGCTTGATTAGCCGTCCTTCGGTCCGTATCTTTCTATTTATGGAAATATTTGTTAGCTTTAAACATTCCATCTTTCCTACATCAGACATGTATGCTACCTACATATCAGTAGAGGGTACCCTTTTCTTAGTTTTATACCAGCCGGGCGGTTCCAGCTTCCCGGCTATGATTCTCCTCATCAGTGCAATGTCTAAGATCTTCGAGAAACAGCTCTCACTTCCCAAGTGCCATCAGAGGCCCTTTTGTTACTTGCCACCATGCCGTTAGCGAATTAGTGCGTGTGATGACATGTACGCCAGCTCACAACCTACTCCTCATCAATTTTTTTTTTTCATTTTATTCTCGCTGTGTTTTCTACTGCCCAGATCATTCTCGTAAACTAGTGATTTGGCTCAGTCCAGGCATGGATGGAATGGATCATTATATCTCACCGACTGATAGCCCCCGGTAGTTGGTACCATGTCACCCATCTATCTGCCCGTGTTTGTGCTACTCCCTCGCCGTATCATCTCCCGTTGAAATCATCTCAGACGCCAGTAGATAACGACACAACCTTCCCACCCACCGGTATCTGTCGCATTCTGGCTCTTATCTGTTCTTCCATACGCCAGTATCGCGCTATCACTGAATGCTGTTCATTAAGCAGGTAACTATCAACTGCGCCGAGACATATGCATATACCTTGTCCTAATTACATAGTAGAGTGTGTTATAATTTACTCCTACAGCTATAATGCATATAATGGCTAGCTATTACGTGCTCACGCGAACAAGCTGAACCCCACGCCAATAGTATGTCCTCAGTTTCCGACAAACTTAACTGCAGCTCCTTCTCGTCATGCGGCTCGAAAGCAGTTCTAAAAACCAGCTACCAAGCTAAGTTCCAATATGGGTGCATCAGCCAGAATCGTAGCCAAGAAGCTTATCAGTGTTGCAGTATGTTAGCAAACTTCGGGTTATATTGCCGCTTATTAGGTATACATGCCGGTGCCGATATAGCAGTACTGATATCTATGCTGTTTTCCGTTTTCTACTGGGGACTGTAATTAGTGGTAGATAATGTACGCCTGTCACTTTAGCCTCGTTCTTGTGCTGAGTCCTCACTTTATAGCCATCCTTTTTCAACTTTACTCTTTTAGCCTCCCAACCTCATTGCCTGTCACATAAGATTGAATCAATGAGTCATTCACTACATAAGTTATGCTGCTGCACTAATGCTCATGATCTTACACCATTGTCCATTAATCCATACGTCTCTGTAGTTGACAACTCTATGGGTGTATGACTATTCCCTATCTTCGGCAATGTTGTCTTTGCAGTATATAAATAGTCCCAACAAAAGATGTCTGGTACCAAGCAATAGGTAGTTTTTACACAGTATAACCAACTAGGCTCGGATTTAAAATGGCGTTCATGCATTTTTTTATGCATATGTATCGCATGTTTCTCGGAATTCAACGACATTTTCTATTCACAAATCGAGACCAGACAGTTCTAGTGAAACATCATATGATTGAAAAAGAGCCAGCTAGAGTATAAAATTGATACGTATGACATAGGTTTGTGGCATTCTCAAGAAAATGCTGTGCAGAATCCATATCGCTAGTTGTCTTCTTATTAAAGTATTCATTATTGCACATTATATATAATCATACATGTTATACAAAGTTATTGTTGCTGTAATCCATGTCTGTGCTATGAGCCTTGTAGGCAAGCCAGTGTTATCATCAACACAACTTACACCCTTGATATGTAGGCTGTCGTGTTCTCAACCGCTCATGATGTCGTTAGCTCGAATATCCGAGCTCTGCCCGTCTCTTCCGTCCATATGGCAATTGATTGGCCTGGGCAAGAACTCAGGGGCCAGCCACGTGTAAACGGCCAGCCATTTGTTAATCCCATATTCCGCTTCCATTGAGCCATATTTGCCGATTCGTGTGATTTCATTGGGTGCACTTAAGCAATAACATCGATACCAATAGACTTGGCCTGGTAGATGATGGCACGGCACATGCCTTCCAGCGACAGACCTGACAGACGAGGCTCACTCTGCTTGATCTTCGCGATTTCATAGATGTGCTTCAGACTGACCGTACCAATAACTTCGGCGCCGGGCTTTGCAGCACCTCGTCTGCGGCCCTTGCGAATTGGTGCGTCCGCTGCATTGAGAAGTAACCATGATGTTTGAGGAGTGCGGATCTCGAAGAAAAAAGATCGATCGGGGCGGACAGTGACGCGGCATGGCGTGGGCGTTCCAGAGATGATGTGAGCAGTTCTAGCGTTGAATTCCTGTACTTTGCATTAGCTTGAACATTGTTGGGCTGTGTGAAGCAATGTGCCGCACGATATAATTGTCGGTTGGATAGAATGTGTATATATACCTTGCAGAAGTCCATAGATTTCACACCTTTGGAACCTAGAGCAGGACCAATAGGAGGACTAGGCGTAGCCTTGCCAGCGCCCACAACGAGCTTCACGATACTGTTTGTAGCAGCCTTTGACATTTTGAGAAGATTGGCCTGGCTTATCTCCTCAGCGAAATCGACGCTGTACTTAAGTTGTTAAATATTCGAACCATCATGAGAAATTTGGGCCGATCTGCCTTAGTCAGCCAAGCACGTTAAAATGATCCCTGTATACATAGCACAGCCTCTCACCGCCTTCTGTCTTTGCCAGGGTTGCCATCTAGAAAGAAGCGCAACGGATTTTTTTCTCTATAACCAACTTTTTTTTCTGCCGCATCAAGATTTCAGTCTGCCGACTTCAACCTTTCGCAACGAAGAAGCGGCTGTCATCCAAGCTAACAACCACCTCATTACCATTTTTATATTATCGTAAATCTGACCGATCGTATACAAGTACTGGCACCGCGACCTCCAAAATGCCCTCAAACCATAATGCTGAAAAGCCGTGGGACACGGAAGATATCGACAAATGGAAGGTCGATACCTTCACGCCAACCGACAACAAAGCTGGCACTTTCACTGAAGAGTCTTCGTTCATGACTCTGTTCCCCAAATACCGTGAAGTATATTTACGCGAGGCCTGGCCTCTTGTTACCAAATCATTGGAAAAGTTCGGCATTGCCTGCACTCTAGATCTGGTTGAGGGTTCCATGACCGTCAAGACTACCCGCAAGACCTACGATCCTGCCTCTATCCTCAATGCCCGTGATCTTATCCGCCTTCTCGCTCGCAGCGTACCTGCTCCGCAGGCTGTTAAGATTCTCGAGGACGGCGTCGCTTGCGATATCATCAAGATACGTAGTCTAGTGCGTAACAAGGACAAGTTCGTGAAGCGTCGTCAGCGTATCCTAGGCCCCAACGGTTCGACTCTCAAGGCTTTAGAGCTACTCACTGAGACATACCTCATGGTGCATGGTAACACTGTATCGGCCATGGGTCCCTACAAGGGCTTGAAGGAGGTTCGTCGTGTAGTTGAGGACTGCATGGACAACATCCATCCCATCTACCAAATCAAGTCTCTGATGGTCAAGCGCGAGCTGGCTAAGGATCCCACACTAGCCTCGGAGAGCTGGGATCGGTTCCTGCCACAGTTCGGCAAGAGCAACACCAGCAAGCGCCATGTCCCGCACAAAGTCACTGACAAGACCAAAAAGACGTACACACCGTTCCCACCGGCACCCGAGAAGAGCAAGATCGACAAGGAGATCGAAACTGGAGAGTACTTCCTTGGCAAGGAAGCCAAGGATCGTGCCATCAGACATGAGCGCATGGAGAAGCAAAAGGTCAAGAAAGAGGAGAAGCAGCGCGAGCGCGAAAAGGACTTCGTGCCGCCAGAGGAGCCTGAGCTCAAGAAGAAGAAGCGGAAGCGGACCGAGGAGGCCAGCTAAATGGCCGAAATATTGTTATCATTCTCTTGTTGTTTCTCAGACAATGCTGAACACCCTACGAATATCCCAATTTTTCTTGCCATTTCATTCTGCTCGCTTTCTTATCATTTTCTTTATCCCTTCTTCCACGTACATTAGCTATCTCCAGCTACGGACGAAAATGTTCTACCATTCCTTTCGGCTTGACACCGGCCGATCTTCTATTGCATCATATTCAGCTGCTTCTGTCTTCCTTTCTTTGTTGGCGTTGGGAAATGAAAAAAAAAAACACCATTTCTTTCGATATATACTCATGGCCATGTCTGTTCTACCTTCTTGTACCGCTAAATCCAATGTTGACCGCCGAGGCGCTATCTTTCGTGTTCCATAAATGGATATTGCGTTTCCATGACTTAATATACAATTATCTAACGACCTATTACTATCAGCTCTAACCTTGAATAGTGTAGATCGCTACAGTCTTGAAGATCCTGCTTTCGGTGTGTCTAACTCAATCACTAGTTTTCCAAATTGTAAACCTTGGTCCATCTCTTCAAACAGGCTATTGATATCTTTAATATTATCCAAGCCATGAACCACTCGACTGATTACTGGATGGATCTTATTGTCAGCGACGCATTGCATCATGTCCACAAATTCCCGGCGTGATCCCATTGTCGATCCCTTCAAGTCAATGTTCTTGAGCACGGCTTGAATCACCCAGTCCATCTTTGGGCCCTGCGTCATTCCATAGGAAACAATCACGCCGCCCGCCTTCAGGATCTTCACGGTCGAGCCAATGATAGACCCGCCGGCACCATCAATGATAGCGTCAAGGAATGGTCTATCCTGGGGCAGTTGAGCTTCCAAATCTGCCACCCACGTCTCGCTCTTGTAGTTCACACCTCCCAAGGCACCTAGTGCTTTGGCCTTGGCTATGTTCTCGTTCTTACTTGAAGTTACGAATACTCTGCATCCAAAAGCAACCGCAAACTGCAGAGCAGAAATGGCAACGCCGCCTCCAATGCCAGTCACTAAAATGTTTCTTCCAGGCAATGCATTCTCGCTTTTGGAGACAAGAGCTCGCCATGCCGTGATTCCGACGACAGGAATTGCGGCGCCTTCGATATGTGATAGATGACTTGGTGCAATAATGATATCTTTCTCGTTGACAACGACGAAATCAGCTGCCGCTCCCAGATGCGTTAGGCGAGATGACCCTACGACTGCAAAGGTACCGGGACCTTCGGGGCCCTCTGGAGCCGTGTCCCAGTTTACAAACGGTAGAAGGATGACGTTTTGGCCAAGCCAGTTATGGACAGAACATTGTGGGCCAACTTCACTAACAACTCCGTAGCCATCTGACAAAAGCGGGGTGTCAAAGGAGATTGCTGGGTAGAGATGTCTGCGGATAAAGAGATCCCGATGGTTCAGCGATGCAGCTAGCATCTTGACAACTATCTGTCCCGGACCAGCCTTTGGGGCTTCTACATGGACGCATTTCAATCTATATGTTAAGTTTCGTAAGTGACTACGGATCTATCATTTGACAGAACTGAAAGAACTCACGGGTAGTAGACGTGGCCAGGCTTGCCATCAACTTTTTCGATTTTTAGGATGCGCGATGTCATATTACCGTAGGTCTTGGCTGGGAACAATAAAGCAGGTCCGGTGGAAGAAGTGTTCATGATGGATCGCAAAGATAACGGGACGGTAAAGATGTCTAATGTTTGTATATAATAATACGGTTTCTCTAACTGAAGTACTGAAACTAACTCACATTGTCCCTTGTCACAACTGCGTGTATTGAGAAACCCCGCATGCGGCTATAATAATTGGAGAAATGCTGTTTTGGCAAATCGGACATACTGAAACAGTTTATAATAAAACTATCTTGGCTGCTGATCTTTCCTCAGCCGTTGTTGTATTTAGTACCAATAGAACTAGGTATTTATCTTTTCGTAAAATTCTGCTTGATTTACTAAACTAATCATTACCGAGAGTTATATACTCTAGGTTTCAGTCCGTAATATCCACCATCTCGATATCATTCGTGATCCGTATTGAATTGTACGTAGTATAATGCACTAACTTATACCCTGATTTTAAACCGCCAACACATACTAACATTGTCAAGCCGTAAGCGTAGTTAGTACTTTGGCGGGGCTTCTATTAATCTATTGGTGGAAAATGCAGAATAGGCCCAGTTTTGATAAGATAAGATAGGTGGCGGCGGGGACACCAAAATAGAGTTTGAAAAAAAATCTTTTAATCGCTTTTTTCACCGCCCGGCGGCAGAAAAAAAGTTATCTTGTTCCACTCCATCAACAGCATTATTGGGCTAACGTTGGGTCTACGATATCGTCTTCTCAGAGAATTCTTTTCTCTTTCTTGTTTTTTCCCATCGTCGTCGTCGTTATTGTTGGTGTTATCAATATTCGACGGTACCCTCTTGTTTGTTTGATTATCTTTCCTTTTTTCCTCAGATAGCCACCCATCATGTCTCTTCGTACTTCGTTCAAGGACATCCCTCCGGTCCCTACATCACAGGAGTTTCTCGACATTGTTCTAAGTAGCACTCAGCGTCGTCTTCCTACCCAGATTCGCTCTGGCTTCAGTATGATCCCCCATGAACCCCGATTATAGCGCTTAAGGAGCTCTCGTCGAAATCAAGAACAAAATATCACTAACACTTTCCTACAGAGATATCACGTATCCGTGCCTTCTACACTCGCAAAGTCAAGTTCACCCAAGAGACTTTCACCGACAAATTTGCCGCTATTCTTGATAGCTTTCCCCGCCTTACTAGCTGCCACCCTTTTCACCGTGATCTTTTCAATACTCTGTACGATCAGGACCATTTCAAGATTGCTTTGGGTCAACTGTCGACTGCCAAGGGCCTCATTGAGACCATCTCTCGCGATTATGTGCGTCTGATCAAGTACGCCCAGTCACTGTTCCAGTGCAAGCAGCTGAAGCGTGCTGCTTTGGGTCGCATGGCCACAATCTGCAAGAGACTGAAGGACTCTCTTTTGTACCTTGATCAGGTGCGCCAGCATTTGGGTCGTCTACCCTCGATCGACCCCAACACCCGCACGCTGGTCATCTGCGGTTTCCCCAACACTGGCAAGAGTTCTTTTCTGAAAAGCGTTTCGCGTGCTGATGTCGAGTATGTTTTATTCACAGTCTTCAAGGCCTTGTCAAGACCACAGTATCAGATTGTACTAACTCCCTCATAGTGTTCAGCCCTATGCCTTCACCACCAAGTCGTTGTTCGTCGGCCACTTCGACTACAAGTACCTGCGCTTTGCGGCTATTGATACCCCGGGTATTCTCGACCATCCACTTGAGGAGATGAACACCATTGAAATGCAGTCTGTCACTGCCATTGCCCATCTGCGCTCCGTCATCCTGTACTTCATGGATCTGTCTGAGCAGTGCGGCTACCCCGTTCAGGCCCAGATCAATCTCTTTAAGAGCATCAAGCCCCTTTTCTCAAACAAGATTGTTTTCATCGCCATCAACAAGATCGATATTACCCGTCCCGAAAACCTGGATCCTGCTCTGAAGAGCCAGCTAGATGCTCTCATCAAGCCCGGTGAGATCGAGCTCCTCAAGCTGTCCTGCAACACTGGCGAAGGTGTCCAGGAGGCCAAGAACGCCGCCTGCGAGCGTCTAATTGCCGAGCGTGTATCGCAGAAGATGAAGGCTGGTACTGGTGCCGCTGGTGTTATCAGTGGCCGTCTAGCTGAGGTCATGTCTCGTATCCACGTCGCCACCCCCATCAACGGCCAGGCATTAGAGACTTTCATTCCTGAGGGCGTCAAGGGCCTCAAGAAGTACGACAAGAACGATCCTGAGCGCCGTGTTCTTGCCCGTGATATCGAGGATCAGAACGGTGGTGCTGGTGTATTCAGCGTCGATCTGCGTGCCGATTGGATGCTAAAGAACGATGAATGGAAGTACGACAAGATTCCCGAGGTTCTAGACGGCAAGAATGTTTATGACTACGTTGACCCCGATATTGAGGCCAAGCTTCAGGCTCTTGAGGAAGAGGAGGAGCGCCTGGAGGCTGACGGTTTCTATGAGTCCGAGTCTGAAGGCTACGATGAAGAGGAGCAGACTATCATGAAGAAGGCCGAGATGATTCGAGAGAAGCAAGCCCTCATCCGCAACGATGCCCGCATGAAGAAGCGTCTCAAGAACCAGGCCATCATCCCCCGCTCAGCCCGCAAGGTGCCTCTGTCCGAGCTGGAGGAGGGTCTGGATGTGCTGGGTGTTGATACCACAGAAATCACCTCGCGTGCCAAGCAGAACCCCTCAACGGCCCCCCGTGGCCGCTCCCGCACCGGCACCGTCGATCCCGATGCCATGGATATGGATGTTGATAGTACTCCCCGCGATCGTCTCCGTTCGATGAGCCGCATGCGTGACGTTTCTCGCGTAAACCGCCGTGAAGACGGTGTCCAGGATACTGAATCGCGCTCCAAAGTCGAGCGTCTGGCTAAATTGGGCCAGAAAAAGATGAACCGCATGGCTCGCCAGGGTGAGGGTGATCGTCACCAGACTGCCTCACTGGTCAAGCATCTGGTCGCCGGTAAGCGTGGTATCGGCAAAAACCAACGCCGTTAATAAGAAAAGAGAAAGAAATATGAAAGGACAAAGTAAGAGTACCAAAAAAACAAGTACATTGGTATATATGCATAAGGAACAACGGAAGAGAGAAGAAGACGACGTCTCTGTTGACTACTGCTATCAAAAAGGTGCATTCAGCAGGTTAAGCAGCCCTTTGCTTGTGTTCTTGTTTCTCTTCCTCCTTATTACTCTCTTGTATTTTTTTATACGCCCTGTTAACGTCAATATCCTTCCTGCCTTTGCTTCTTATTTTACTACTATCGAATTATCTACTACCTCTACGCCACCATGACTACTCCTACTTTTATGTCACTATGGTAGCCCAACATACAAATGGCCCTTAGTTATTCTCTCACTATATTTTCTTTTCCATATTTCCTATTTTTATCATCATGGGCAAGCAACTTCGTTACGTCCAGCGCAACGATCTTCCGGCATCGGTCAACCTCTTATCCATCGTCTCTCTTCCCGCAGACCACTCAAATTGGCCATGGTATCATAAACGTCTTATTCTTTCGGCCATCGTTCTTGTTTTCTTATATTTAGCTTGCTTTGCTTTCGTATCTGTGGGATGGAACACCGTTTAAAAAAGAAAAAAACATCCCGATCTACAGATATAAAAGTCTTATTTTTTTTCTCTTCATGAAATCAAAATGGTTGAAATCCAAAGTGGTCAAGAACCTCAATTCAATCAAAGCACTACTTTTTGGTAGGCAGTCTTATGGCAACGCAAACTAACCCACTTACCTAGTAAGTAGTGGTTACTTGTAACTTGACGTTGTGGTTGGTGTTTTGGCACTTCTCTTTATACTTCCCTCACTCTTGGTCCTCTTGATTGCTTTTATTTGTCTTCAGCTCATGGTATTGTCGATATCACGTCTGGTGTTTTTGGCTTTTTCTTATTGGCGTTCGGTTATTCTGTATCTTACTTTCTGTTTATTTACTAGATGAATATGTTATCTTCTAAAAGTCTCAACACTATCATTAGCCGCAAGTTCACATTTATGAGTATGTATCATGTATAGGTCCCCTAGTCAAAATTTTATAAGGTATGTAACTATATTTCCACTTTGTGGTTCACAGTCCGCATTAGGTACTATATCTATAGTAAGATATATGAAAACCAAACATAATTGGTTGATGTTATCAAGACGCACTCAACTGGGTCAATGGACAGAACTCCAAGAGTAGGAAGCCGATAGTGACTCAAATTGACAATATTATGATGATAATGATTATATTATACTACCATTACGCGGATCAGCATCCGCATTAGGCAGTCTGAGTTCTTGATTGATTTTTTATTCTGCCTTTGCGCGGATCGCAACCCTGATTTATTAGGGTTGTTGGACAGTACACACAACACACAAGGTCAAGGCAAATCTGCTACATATGAGGAAAACTCACGTCAAAAGATATATACCCAAAAAACATACAACACCGGGT